>JAMXBB010000005.1:40692431-40938652 GCA_024138015.1 Lumnitzera littorea | reverse complement strand
ACACATAATGTAGTAATTAAGGGAAATTAAGGGAAAAATGAAGGAAATGAGAAGAAATGAGGTATTTGATGAATTGATTAGTAAGAGTAGATGATGAGATCTTACTTTGAGTATTTATAACCTATAAACATCCTTTGGTAAACTACTTAGTGTAATTAAGATGAAAAATGTCATTTAGGGTATTAAGGTTTACTACATTTAACCTAATCTCCATCCATACCTCTAACTCTAAGTAAGACTATCTTAATCATACACTTAAGAAATAAATGTAATCTATGATTCATTATCTTAGTTTCTAAGGGATCACCTAAGTATTCTAAATGTTTATGCATGATTAAGGGTTATCTTCAGTCGTTTACCGATGAATTGGCAAAATATGGAAAATATATTATCACTTAGGGTTTTAAAGTTATGGTTTTAGGGTTCTTATTACTTTAAGGCACCATCTCTAATGTTTTTACATATTTAAGGTTTCATATATTCTTACGCGATTAAATTTTCGATTGTCATCTTAGGGTTTTGATGAGGTTCAAGGTTTTAGGGTCTTCGTATGCGGTTAGGGGTTTAATTGATGATTTAAGGTTTTTCGTATCCACTTGAGGTTTTGAATTGAGATTTTAATCGGTTTTAAATCTTACTGGCTTTTTTGAGTTCGGGAAATCGTCTACAGTTTAGACGTTTGTTTCTATACTTAGAAAGCTAAATTCACGGGGTTTACACTACCTTGCACCTTTGATGCAACAAATGACCCCCCATATCCCAATGCGTGTGATATGCAAGATTATAATACAAATAGATAAATAGAAGCTAAGAGTGAATTTTAGGAAAATATAGGAAAACAAGCTTTAGGTTTGTCTTCTTTCTTCTTCTCTTTCATAACAATGTTGCCTTAAAACCCAAAAGGATGTATGCAAGAAGGGTAGGTTCTAGAGGTCCTTAAACTCTATGACCTCACGTATTTCTTACAAAACGGTTCCTTAATCATATCGAAGTTTAAGTGGGGTAACCTAATTGGCCCCGAACGGTGGTTGCCCCATTATGCCCAAGACTTACACAATAGCTCCTTATCCTAAGGTCTTAAGACGACTTGAGTTCAACTGTATCTATTATGCTTTCGTGTCATGGGAAATAAATTTTGCCTCTCAAAATAGTTAGTTAAATATATAAAACTAAACCTGCAAAAATGTTAGTATAGTTATGATACAAATAACAAAGAAAAAAAATAAAATTACAATAAGGTGATTTTTAGGGATTAATTTTAATTTTGGAAAGTCAAATGGTTAACCCACTTGACAGTTCCCAGTGGAGTTGTTAAGTTATCAAGCTTAGTTTTTCACCTCTTAGTTCTTTAAAAATTAAGTTCTTTTTAAATCAATTAGTACTAAACCTTACCCGTTTAATACCAACTCTCGACTATGATTTAAAGAAAACTAATTTTTTTATACTTTAAAAACATTTTGGAGTCATCACTCGACTAAGGTCGGGAAAAAAAGTTAAGTTATAACCAATTAGATAGAGTAGTTACAACTTAACCACTAGTTTATGAAAAAAATTGATTTTTGAAATAGCTTTTAAAAGCTAGAGATCTGGATTCGGTGGTTAGAAAATTTAAACTTTTATAGGTACCATTAACTTTCAAAATTAAAATTAAACTTAAAAATCACCTTTCAATTGTAACAGATATAACTCGGTTATTAGTTACAGTAATTGGATAAATGAAGTAATCTAAACTAAAAAAAGAAAATTAGGTTTTTTCATTTTTATCATTGCCCTATAGGTACCTATGTACCTGATATTCGAGATCAAACGTACGTAGTTTTTTTAACAAAAACTTTAGCGGGCTGATTTGATTTTAATTTAGAAGACATGTGGAATTTACATTTTTAGTTCAATTTGATTTATTTAAGGAAATTTCTAAATGGAAGGTCCTAAATTGAAAATTTTATTTTTGGAAAATCTAAAAGGATCTTAATTTTATAAACGGTTAATTTATTTTTATTTTTTTGAAAGAGACGTTTTTTCTAAGTGATAAAAAAAATATTCACTAACCTAATTAATTATTTTTACTTTTTTTTATTACATTATCTTATTTATTCTTTTTATCTACTTCTACTATACTAAAATAAATAAACCATTTTTTTTCTTCTTCTTTTTATTTACATTTACAATTATAAAAAAAGAGAAAAAGAAATAAATCAAAAATCAAAAATAAAAAATCAAACAACAACAACAACTAAAAATAAAAAGAAATAAAAAAATAAAGAAAAAATGAAGACTTCGGTTGAATTGGGTGTGCGAGTCGAACTTGGTTGGGTTGGTCAAGTTGGGTTAACTCGGGGCGTCAAATCTAAGTTGCGAAGAAGAGGGTCTACTGTGGTTGCTGTTGGCTGGCTCCGCTTAATGTAGCCACCAAAGTGAATGGGGAGAGGGGTTTTTGTGTATTTCCAATTAAGATTGGGGGGGTAAAGAAGTTGCCTCGGCTTGGGGTGGCCTTTTAGGTGGTGGTCGGATTGTGGGTAATGGTGGCAGTGGAGCTCCTCTTCATTAGGGGTTACTAGAGTTGAATGAGGTATGGGGGTGGTGGTTTTAGGATGTTACGAGTCTCGTAGTGGCGTTGGTTTGGACGAAGGAGGTTAGGAGTGGTGGTTTCGAATGGGGGTGGTTGTAATGGCTAGGGTTTAGATGTGGAGGAGCTTCAGGTCACATTAATGGACGAAAGGAGCTGGGTTGAGAAGCTCACATTATAGGGGAGTCATGGCGGTGATTAGAATTGCTTAAATTTCTCCGAGTATAGCTATGGGTTAGAGAAAGAGAAAGCATGGCTATAGGTAGAAAGAGAAGGAGATTGCAAGAGAGAGAGAGGGCTTGGGATTTGTTTTCTGATTCTTATCTGTATCTAATGAACTCCCCCAACACCCAATTTATATTCAAATTTAACCTAGAAACATAGAAAGCTCGGATTCAGATTTATTGAAAATGTTTAGAAAATTAGTTTTTTTCCAAATTTTGGAGCTCAATTTGAATGCTCCTTTGATTGTATTTGGATATATTATTGTATTTGATTAAAAGTAAGCCATGCAGAGGATGAATTCACACCATTAATTGTTGTGTTTTAACAAGGAAAAAGCATGAAATCAAAGGCCAAAGTGAGGGGGTCAAGCCTGTTCTTGACTAAGAAAGGGAGGAAAATTTAAAGAAAACGAGGGAAAACCGAAGGAAAGAGAAGGAAAGTACCGACATGGTGCCATGTCAATCAAACCAACCAACCAGATGCTAACATGTGTGGTGCCACGTTAGCCGCTATCTAATCTTGTTCTACTATGTATCAGGATACGAGGTGTAATTAGATCTTAACATATAGCAGTATGCTAAATACAAAAAAAAAAAAAAAAGAGGCCTTCTTATCTTTGCTGAGATTCGAACCCAAAAGCTCACACTCAATACCCAAACTAGGTCCTTATGTTTAACCATTAGGTCATTAGGCTATGCCTTGTCCATATAGGTAATTAAATTATACATATGGACTAGGTCAGGTTAAGCTAGAATCAAATTTAAGCATAGGTCCAACAGGTCAACTTCTAAACTTATTTTAAAATTAAAAAATTTATCCTAATAAAATAGTATTTTCTAAAATATTTTATTTAACTAATTTTCTTTCTCAATTTTCTAATTTTTTTTCAAATTTTCTTATTTTTAAAACTTCTCAAATTTTTTGTATTTCATATGCTTTTTCTTATTTTTGAATTTTTAATATATTTTTCTAAAATTCTTTTTTTTTTTAGATTTTTTTTTTGTGGTTTTCTTTAATTTCTTATTTTTTCTGTTTTTCCTAATTTAGGGCTTATTGAGAAAAGAAAGAAAAATAAAATAATAAAAATAAAAATAAAAATAAAGGGGCCAAAAATTAGGTGTCTACACAACCTTAATATCTAATAGTCACTAAATAGAGTAGAAATGAACTTGCTTTGTTTTCATGATGAAAAATGGAGAAAAAATGAACCACACTTGCTATCACACCAATACATTATAGTAACTACGGAAGGAACACAATAGCTAAAAATAGTAAGGCAAACAAACACTTTACTACAACTTCACGCACTCCTTCGTGGAACCGTGCTCTAATACTAGCGAAGCTGATGCATCTCTAGGGTTGTACATATGAAGAAGCACCACAACAAATGAATAAAAAAGGAAATAGAAAAGAAACTACCAAACCTAGGTAGCTACCAAATGGATATGACTCACTACTCGATTTTACTCGGCCTACAATCTATAGGATATGACACATTGGTTCGAATAGAAGGGTCACTCGCTACTACTCTTTATTAAAGAGAATAGATAAGAGTTGAATAATGAGAACACTGAAGTTGCTCAAATGAGTAATTTCTGTATTGAAAAGGATTGTATTGCATAAAAGGAAAGTGGAGGTTTATATACTTGCCCATTAGGGTTATTCTAAATGTATGAAAAGACAAAAGGGTATTTTACAATTAGGTTATATGAGTCATACTAAAAAGGGGTAAAAAGGACAAAGGATATTCAGTACAAAAAAGAAAGAATCATTCTAGAACGTTGTATCAGGAGATACGTATCACTTGGTGGTTTGACATCTGGGATATGACACAACGTAAGCGGAAGTAAGAATGTGTTACAGTCAGGGGCCGACCTGATCTGAATTAGATCGGGGCCTAATCATCCTAGCAAAAGGTCAGTTGTCTTGATGTCAAATGCCAGTAGGTTAGGTCAGTAGCTTGACTCGGCTAGTTTTAGGTTGTCTTCTAGATTAGGACTTCGCTGTTGAGTAAAAGCATGTTGGACATACATGACGATCTGATAGATAGGTTTGCAAGAGGTTAGATCGAAATAGGAGTCCCCGTTTCAGCTATGGCTTAAAGTTAGTATTTTTAGTGCAAGCCTTTGAATTCTTTTAGTTCAGCTTCTTGTGATTGGTTTAGGGGGTTGATTCCTATCTCTTAGCACTTGAAGCACTTGATCTGGCCGGTCTTCCTACCAGACCCTTGCCCCTTCTCATACGTTCGCGTCGGCTTTACATCTTCAAGTTGGCCTTTTTACTTAGCTCTATACTCAACTAAGCTTAGTGACTTACTTATTCGAGTCGGCTAATCAGCATCCTTGCTAGTGTTCGGCTTTTTCTTTGCCTCTCTACACACTAGGCAATCTTAACAGTTTCATCCATTGTGTTGAATCGTTAGATCCCTAAAATGTCTCCTCTCCACCCGATAACAAACCTTGAGACTATTCGAGCTAGTGGTTCCTCTACTTTACAATGCATCATAAGTATTTGAAATTCTTGAACATACTAGTCAACAGTTCAGCCTCTTTGTCTTAGCTCCTGAAGCTAAGTGAATGTATCTTGGAGGTATGTTTCCAGTATGAATTTGTTTCTGAGTACTATCTTTATCTCAAGCCAAGTGTTAATCTCTCAGTACCCCTCTTATCTTCTCATGGCCTAAAAAATCTTCCACCACATGGTGCCATATCCGAAGAACTCAACAGTAGCAGTTCTCATCTTCTCATAATCCTTTTATTGATAATAATCAAACATACGCTCCACCTTCTCTACCCATTCTAGATATTCATTAGCATTCACAGACCCATTGAAACTTGGAATCTGAAGCTTCACATGGCTAAATGCTCTAGAGATTTGCACATGCTCCTCTTCAAAATACTTTCTTCCTCTTTATTAAGCTCTCTCAAGTCTATTCTTCGCCCTACTCGTCTGCCAACTCCTCCACCTCGAACGGGTCGAGCTAGGTTCTAACCTCTAATAGGTTAAGCAGCTTGTAGAGTATTTTACGTGGCCTCAGTGGGTCAACAAGATAGTCTATGAACAGCTTAGGTCAAATTTACTAAGAGGTTAGCTACCTCATCAAGCCTTTCGTCATTGCTTCTAGGAGTTCACTATGATTGTCATCTATGGTGGACAACTCTTCTGTAATCACAAGTACTAACATTCATATTTAGGTCTTTCATTTTTTTTTTACAAATTCAAAGCTTAAACAAACACTTTAGGAAATTAACAATTAACAACATAGCAGTCAAAAGAACATAGTAACTTGCTCTATTTAGTACATGCAAAACATAGTATAATAGAACTTCAAAAAGAACTACTATAGTTCACACAAAACCTCTACTTTGATACCAAGATATTGCAAACCATGACCAAGAATAGACAAGATTGGTCGTTGGATGGGTCCGAGCTTGCAAAAAGCTCAAGTAAGGATTATTGGGGACAGTGCGAAAAGGGCAAAAAATGAGGAATGAAACAGTAAGCAAAACTCATGAACAGCTCTAGAGGATATGACGCAACATTGGAACTTCTGAGGACTCACGACACAATTCGATATGACATACGAATTGGTCCGATGAGGTTACTTACTTAAGGGAAAGGATAAGAGTGAAGCTGAAAGTAAACATACAGTGTTTATGCAAGAAAGAAAAGTACTCAAAGTGTATATTAAGAATGATCTAATGTTGTCATAGTTATAAGTATAAGGGTATTTATACCCATAAGTTAGGGCAACCTGCTTAAAAAAGAAAAGACAAAAAGGTTATTTCCTAAGGAAGTAATGTGCAAGATACAAAAGGGTAAAAATGAATATACAAGAAAAACAATCATTAGTGAAACGGATTCTACACATGATACTATATATGTGACGATGCTACATTGGCAAGGTCATTAGAAGATGCGGACAAAAACTACGAACAGATGGGCTTGTCCGAGTAGGGATGGCTTAGTCAGTCTGGACTCTCTTTCTCGGCTTCTCGGTAAGGAAGATGCCAAATAATTGGTCGGGTTGGCATTAGAGAGTATTCATTAACTTGGCATACTGTAGAAAAATAGGTGATCATACGGCATGGTATGAAGGGTGATATGACAAGGAAGTACTTAGCCTCGGTAAAGATTCGTTGGAATAGAAGGATTCATTATGCTAGGCCCTTTAGTCTTTGGGCTTGGCTACGGGTTAGAGGTTCAATAGCCTGATTCCCATCATCTAGTATATTATATAATACTCCCTTTATCGAATTCTCAAACACGGGAGTTACGGGGAAAATGTCCATAGTTAGTTTTTGTCCACTTAGTTTGATGAGCATTGATATAACTTTACTTATACATCCAATTGGCTACCAATAGGCCGGGTAATCTACAATCTTGGCATTCTGTTGAGTAACATAGATTTGTTCCTAATTTGAATTTAAGTTCATGGCGTGAATAATTATCACAAGCACGGTTATATTACATAATTACTTACTTTCCTTACATTTCAGGGAAGATGTCTAATCAAGAAACTTTCATGTGTCTTGTCAATTATTTCGATAACTACTACCTCAAACACGACAATCTCCTATAAATATGGGGAAAAAACTCTGTAAGAGACATCTGATAACTCTTGATCACTCACTTTTACTTTTCTTACTCTTGCTTACTAACTTAGGTATTGGAGTGGCCGTATCGAATTGGCCTTAGTACCAAGTGACTTTCTTTTCTTTGTAGGATGTTTCTAAGTACCAAAACCTACTGATAACAAATGGTAAGCTATATGCCTTGATCAATGACAGAGGAAGTTATACTGATGTCATGGTATAAGGAGTAGTTAAGGCCATGAAGTTGTTAACCCTTCTACACCCTAAATCGTGTAAGATTCATTGGTTGAATGAGAAAGGAGGTTTACTTATTGTTGAGCAGGTTATAGTATCGTTTACCATTGGCGATAGGCGTAAGGATGAGGTATTGTGTGATGTCCTTCCCATGTGCACTTCACTCATCTTACTTAGCCGACCCTAACTATTTGATTTGAAGGTATTGCATGATGGGTACAATAATACCTACATGTTTCAAAAGGATGGGAGGAAGATTATGCTAACCCCTATGAGTCTTAAGGAAGTATTGCAGTCATAAGAGAAGGTTATTAGATTACTGTAGCAGAAGTTTTTGGTGATATCTCGAGTTGAATTTTCTGATGAAGTTAAGGCTAGGGAGTGTGTGCTTCTTTTAGTCAAGAAACTTTTAGAGTTAAAGAGCTTACTTTTTGAGGTGCAAACATTACTATAAGTATGCTGACCTATTTCTTACTAAGATGCTAAAACGGTTACCACCCTTAAGAGGCATTGAACATTGCATTGACCTTCAACCTAGAGTTGTGTTGCCAAACTGACTTGCCTATATGCTTAATCCTGAATAGATGATCGAGATGAAGAAATAGGTAGATGAGTTAGTGGATCGTAGATATGTTCGTAAGAGTATGAGCCCCTATGTTGTGCTAGATGTACTAGTGCTAAAGAAAGATAGATTGTAGAGAATGTGCATCAACAATTGAGCCATCAATAAATTTACCATTAAATACTAATACCTAATCTTACAACTTAATGATATGCTTGACTAGTAACATGGTGCTTGCATCTTTTCAAAGATTGACTTGAAAAGTAGTTATCACCAAATATGAATGAGGCCTAAAGTTGAATGGAAAATGGCTTTCAAGATGAGGGATGGTCTGTTCAAGTGGTTGGTGATGTTGTTTGGTTTAACGAATGCATCGAATATGTTTATGAGGCTCATGAATCATGTCTTGAGGACACTGATTGGAAAATATGTTGTAGTTTATTTCGATGACATTTTGGTTTATAGTGCCGACCTCATCTCCAATGTTGGACATTTAAGATCCGTATTCAACATCCTTCATGTCGAGAGATTATTCAGCAACTTGAAGAAATGCGCGTTCTACCAAAGTGGGGTTGTATTTCTTGCATTTGCTGTTTTAGAGGGAGGAGTCTAAATTAATGACAAGAAAGTCATAGCTATTCTTGAGTGACCTATGTTGACTAATGCTGTTGAAGATAGGAGCTTCTATGGCCTAGCTTTATTCTGTTAGAGATTCATTTGGAACTTTAATTCCATAATAACGCCTTTAACCGAACTGACTAGGAAGAACTTTGAGTTTAAGTAGTCGGATAAAGCTTAGAAAAGTTTTGAAGATATGAAGTCCAAATTGATATCAACCCCAATTCTTAGTTTATTGAATTTCGAGAAAGTTTTTGAGGTAGAATGTGATGCGTTTGGAGTCCACATTGGTGCTGTCCTTATGTAGGAGCATTGAGCCATTGCCTATTTTCGCGAGAAACTTAGAGGAGTTGCCTTGAATTACTTGGCATATGATAAGGAGTTTTATGCCCTTGTTCGAACACTGTAGAACCAATAGCATTACTTAATGCTGAAAGAATTCATCATTTACTTAGATCATGAATCTATCAAATAGCTCCATAGGCAACAAAAACTTTCTTGGTATCATGCCAAATGGGTTAAATTCTTGGAGTCTTTCTACTTTGTCATTCAGTATAGGAAGGGGAATACAAACACTGTAGCTGATGCTCTTTTACGTCATCATACCCTCATTAGGACAATGCAAGCTAAGGTACTTAGATTTGGCCCCCTACCTAATCAGTATGAGCATAGTTTGTATTTTTGGCCCTTAGTAGCCAAGTGGAACGTTGGAGGAGTTGTAGATGGGTTTTACTTAAGCCAAGGGTTTCTAATGAGGGGCAAGTAAGTTTGCATGCCAAGTGGTTTGACTAGAGAACTATTCATTTGAGAAGCTCATGTTAGAGACTTAGTAGGCCATTTTAAGGACAAAAGAATGGCTGAAATATTAAAAGAACATTTCTACTGGCTCGGGATGATGATGATGGACGTGTATCGAATTCTTAAGCGATGTAAGGTGTATAAGTATGAGAAAGGGAGGAAAGAGCTATGTAGGGAACATATACCTTTGCCCATACTTGAGCACCCATGGACTAACTTAAGTATGGATTTTATGCTTGGCCTACCTCGAACCTCAAGAAGACATGACTTTATTATGGTGGTGGTTGATCGGTTTATCAAGATGAGTTACTTCATTCCTTGCCATCGGACTAATGATGCTTTAATTGTTGCTAACCTCTTTTTATAAGAGATCGTAAAGCTACCTGGGGTACTCAGAAGTATTATGCCTGATTGTGACTTGAAGATCATTAGCTTCTTTTAGAAAACCTTATAGAAGAACCTCAGCACTAAGCTCATGTATAGTACTTACCACCCTTAAACAAATGGCTAAACCAAAGTTGTGAACAGAATAGTTGGCAACCTCTTGCGAGTAGTTGTTGGAAAGAATTGGCATGATTGGGATCTATCTCTACCTATCATAGAGTTCGCTTACAACTATTCAACTAATAGCTCAATAGGATGGTCACCTTTGAGATTGTCTATGGTCTTAACCTAAACTTACCCTTGGATATGGCTATCATCTCGGTCACTCATTAGGAAAGTCACTCTGGCATTCAACACACCAAAGAGTTCCAAAAGTTGCATGAAAAGGTAGCTGAGCAACTGACACATACTATGGCTTAATAGAAGGAGTAAGGAAGTCGAGGAAGGAGATAAGTAGTTTACAATCCTAGAAACCTTATTTAGGTCTACCTTAACAAGGAGTGTTTCCTTAGGAAGAAGATGAATAAGCTTTCCCCTAGGTCAGATAGACCTTTTAAGCTCCTTAGGCACATCAACGACAATGCATATGAGCTTAAGCTACCTGAAGGATACGATAGATTCACCACCTTTAATGTTGTTGAATTGACACCTTATGTTCTCAATGAATAAGAGAACTAAGATTTGAGGACAAATCTTCAACAACCCTAGGGAATTGATGGACTACCAACCACTAGCCCTCTTACCCACGTATGCCTTCGAGGCCTTTAGTCACTCACCAAAAGAATTTTCTCTAATTAACCTATGGAGAACAAGGTGTAGTTTATAAGAGAATGGTGAAAGAACTCCTTAAAGGCTCATCTTGGCCATACCGTACTCTATTTGGCTCCAAGTGCTAAGCCATATTTGTCGAATGCCGATGCTAAGATGCCGAATGCTAAGGTCTATTAGCCAAGTGCCAAGGTCGAGGACCTAAACCATACAACATTGCACCCATCACTAAGACCTCTTTGTACCAATGTTGTGGTATCGAATGCTAAGGCCATTTAGCCAAGTGTCGAGACCCCTTCACACCAGCCCTAACTCTTCAACCTATTATCTCTATTTCTACATAGAAACATTTAATATTCACTACTGAATCAATATTCCCCTTAAGTGTGGAAATAGTTTTCAGCTAAGGTGAATTCATACTAAGTCACCTAGTTTAAAAGAAACAATTTAGGGGTTACGACTATCGATCTCTTGTTTACTCTAATTGAACTTAGCAATCTTCTTTGCTATAAACTAGTACAGTTCTTATAATTTTTGAGCTCAGGTGATTCCAGATTGACTCTCCTCAATAGTTATAGGTGTACTGATTAAATCTAGGGGAATAATGGGATTAAGGCCCTAGATGACTTTGAAAGGAGTCTTCCTAGTGGTACTGCAGATAGTTTGGTTGTATGCGAACTCTACAATTGGCAAACATAAGTCCTAATCATTTAAGTTATTTCCTATGACAGCTCAAAGCAGATTTCCCAACATTTTGTTCATCACTTCAATTTGACCATCAATCTTAAGGTGGCTACTAGAGATAAACATAAGTTTAGTTCTAAGTTTTCTAAAAATAGCTTAAGAATTTTATGTTCCAACTAGAGACAATGGTCTTTAATACTCTAGGTAGTTGAACAACTTCTTGTAAAAATAAATCAATAATATATGAAGCATCATTAGTCCAATGGTATGGAATGAAGAGTGTCATTTTGTTGAAGTAGTCCACCATAACAAAGATTGAATCCTTTCCTTTAAATGTCTAGGGCAACCCTAGGACAAAGTCCATGTTGAGGATAGCCCAAGGTGAGGTTAGTGTAGGTAAAGGCATACAATCTCCATGTGGCTCTCTCTTTCCCTTATCCCTCTTACACACTTCACAACTATTGACTACTTTGTGGACATCCTTGGCCAAACCAAGGCAGTAAAAAATTTCCTTCGATAGTTGGTTGTTTTGGTCTTGCTAAAATGTGATGCATCTTTAGTGTAGGACACATGGAGAAGCACCAGAATGAAGCAAACCAAAAGCAAACAAAGAAAAAGCTAGCAAAGTCCAAGTAGCTACTAAATGGGTATGACGTACCACTCGATCCTACTCGACTTACAATTCGCTAGACATGACTCATCAGTCTGAATTGAAGGGTCACTTGTCACTGTTTTTTGCTAAAGGGAATAAATAAAAGTTGAAGGATAATGAAAACACTAAGGTTACTCAAGGAAACATGAATAATTTCTGTATTGATTGGTAGTTATTTGTGTACAAGTAAATTAGGGTTTATATACCCATCTACTAGGGTTATTTTACTTGTATAAAAAGACAAAAAGGTATTCGTACAATTAGGTTACATAAAGTATACTAAAAAGGGTAAAAGTGATAAAGAATGTTCATTACAAAAAATTAAAAATAATTTTGGAATATTGTGTCTAATGACAAATGTTACTTAGTGGCTGGATAATAGAAATACGGTACAAAGTAAGCAAAAATAGAAGTGTTTACAATCAAGGACCAACTTGATCTGGATTAGGTCAAGAGCTAATCAGTCCTGTAGGGAAGTTAGCTGAATTGGAGTCAAATGTCTGTAGTCTGTTCGAGCTCAACTCGACTAGTGCTAGGTTATCTTCTAGAATAAAGCATCATAGCTAGGCAAGAGCAGATCTAACATATGTGAGGATTTGATAGCTAGGTTAGTAAGAGATCAATTCGGAATAGTAATCCCTGTCTTGGATGTAGCTTCGAGCTAATATTATTTACATGAGTCCTTAGAGTCCTCTAGCTTGGCTATGTGTGATTGATCGAGGGGGTTAATTCCTATCATCTACCTAGGGGTCAGAAAGAATTTCCCTCAAATTTTGAGTAGTTTCTTCTTCTTCTTCTAGGGCTCTCATAGGGTCTTCTTTTTCTGGTTGGTGAGGGAATAGATTGGGCACATTGAAGGTAGACGAAACATTGTAGTCATCAGGTAACTTGATTTGGTAAGCATTGCAGTTGACTTTCTTCAAGATCTTAAATGGACCATCAACTCGAGGAGATAGTTTGCTCTATCTCATGTGTGGGAAGCATTCCCAATTGAGGTGAATCCATATTAAGTCTCCTAGCTGGAAAGTAATTGTTTAGTAGCTTCAGCTACCAATCTCATGTTATTTCTAATTGAACTTGGCAATCTTAACAGTTATAGTTTAGTGTAGTGCTTGTTATTATTGGGCTCAATTAACTTTAGATTGATTCTCTTCAATAGCTACTAAGGTACTAATCATGTTTAGGGGAATTGTCGGATTAAGGCCATAGATGACCTCAAACGGAGTCTTGCCAGTAGTGCTATGGATAGTCTGATTGTGTGTAAACTCCATAGCTAGTAGGTACAGATCTCAATCCCTCAAGTTCTTTCCGGTAACAGCTCTGAGTAGATTGCCTAGCATTCAGTTTACCACTTTAGTTTGGCCATCAATCTAAGGGTGGTTACTAGAGTTAAACATAAGTTTAGTTCTAAGTCACCTCCAAAGATTTTTCTAAAAATAGCTTGAGAATTTTTGTCATGATATGAGTCAATAGTTGTCGATACTCCATGTAGTCGAACAACTTCCTATAAAAACAAATCAACAATATATAAAGCATCATTAGTCTAATGGTACAAGATGAAGTGTGCCATTTTGCTAAAGTGGTTTACTATAACAAATATAGAATCTTTTCCTTTGGATGTTTGAGGCAACCCTAGGATAAAGTCCATGCTAAGGTCAACGTAAGGTAGGTTTAGCATCGGTAAGGGCATGTATTTTTCATGAGGCTTCCTCTTCCCTATAACTCGCTAACACACTTCTCAACTTCCTACTATCTTGTGAACATCCTTGGCTAAACCAAGCTAGTAAAAGTTTTCTTTTAGTAGACTCATTGTTTTAGTCTTTCCAAAATAAACAGATAAACCACCGCTATGAGCTTCTCTAACCAACAATTTATGCGTGGAACAATTTGGTATACATAGCCGTTAGTCCTTAAATAGATAACTATCCTTAAGATAATATCCCTTAACAGCAATTCCATCCTTATATTATTCTATGATAGGGCTAAAAGGAAGATCATGAGCATACTGCTTAATGATGAGCGAGAATCTTAATAATTTTTTTTGTAATGTAGTTAGCAAAGTTTGCTATCGTGATAGAGCGTCGGTGACCACATTTTGCACTTCCCTTCTTATGCTAAATGACGTATGAGCAACCACTTAGATTATCTTTGCAAGAGTTTATTTTGACTCCTAAGATGCTTCAGAGACTCATGGTCTGTATAAATAACAAACTCTCATGGCAAAAAATAGTGTTTCTAAATAGTAAGGGCTTGGTATAGAGAGTATAACTGCTTCTCGCACACAGAATAGTTCAAGGCATGACTACTAAGCTTCTCTTCATGGTAGGCGATCAATTGTCGCTCCAATTTGAAAGGCTTGTCAAAATTTGGCAGTGAAAGGACAAGTGCTGAGGCGAGCTTTTCTTTAATTTCTCTAAAGCTCTATTCAGCTAGAACATTCCATTTGAATCCTTCATTCTTTGTTAGCTCAATCAAGGAGCCAACTATGGTATTGAAGTTTTGATAAATTGCCTATAGAAAGAAGCTAGGCTATGAAAACTTCAAACCTTAGTAACATTCTTCGGCATTAGCCAATCATAAATAGCTTAGATTTTCTCCTCATCTACTCATATCCATCCCTTGGCACTACAAACCTTAGGAAAATCACCTCATTTTGGCAAAACATATACTTTTTCACATTCCCATATAATTCTTAGATCACAAAATGTCAAATACTTCATGAAGATGTTGAACATGGTTGTTCAGGTCGATACTATATGCTAGTATGTCATCAAAGTACACGACCAAACATCTTCCAATAAGAGGGCGCATCATATGGTTCATCAACCTTATGAATGTGCTCAGCGCATTAGTGAGTCCAAATGGCATAAACAACCATTTGTAGAGTCCATGCTTAGTCTTGAAAGGAGCCTTCTACTCATTACTTGATCTCATATGAATTTGGTGGTAGCTACTTCACAAATCAATCTTTGAAAATATTTTAGCACCATAGAGCTCATCCAACATGTCATCGAGCCTTGGTAGTTGGTACTTGTTTTTGACAGTGATTCCATGAATTGCTCGATTATCGATGTAGATGTACCATAAGCTATCCTTCTTTGGCAAGAATAAAGCCGGTATAGCACAAGGGCTCATGCTCTCCCTTACATTTCCTTGCTTTATGAGTTCAACCACCTATCTTTTCAACTTAGTGGCTTATTTAAGGTTCATTTGGTATGTGGGTCGGTTTAATAGGGCAATGCTTGGTTATAGATCAATATAGTGCTCTAAACCTCGAACTAGGGGCAGTCCTTTAGGCAGTTTCTTAGAAAACAGGTTTGAAAACTCATCAATCAACTTGGAGCATTCTTCAGATCTCTCATCTCCAGTGCCTTCTAACCAATAGAAACATAGGCTCTTCAACCTTCTTAGCAGTTTAGAACTTACTTTAGCTCATTACGAAGGCCTTCTTCTTACTGGCTCAAGTGAGCTGATTATAGGTCTCATTTACTTAGGATGGGGTCATAGGCTGCAACATAATCCTCCTTCCATCCTTAATTAAGGCATAGGTGTTCTTGTATTCGTCCTAAGTGACATGTTGGTCAAACAACCAAGGTTGTCTAAGTAACAGGTGTAAAGCTCCCATGGAGATGACATCATAAACTACTTTGTCCCTATACATGTTCCTAAAACCGAATGGTATGGGCACTTGTTTCGTTAAGTACAAAGCACCCTTATCGTAAAGCCAATGCAATTTGTAAGGTCAGGGATGTTTTGAGGTTGGTAGTCCTAACCTCTACACAAATGACTATGCAACCACATTAGTACAACTTCCCCCATCTACAATGATTATGCATAGTTGGCCCTTAACGATGCACTTAGTATGGAATAAATTCTCCCTTTAGTCCTCCTTGGAGTTTGGTAAGGAACTTAGTACTCATTTTAAGACTAGGGTAATTACTTCTCCCTAGTTGACGTAGACATAGGTCTCCTTTTCCTTCTTGGCTTCGGGTTTTCCAACATTCTTTTCCTCCTTAGGCTCGCTTTCGTTGGTGCTATCCACTATATATCCTTGGAGCATCATGACACATCGATTTAGATACTCAATAACCATAAGTCCGAAGCCTAAGCATTTAAAGCACTTCATCTTACTAGTCTTTCGTCCGAAGGTCTACCTTTTCTCTTATGTCCTTGGGGTTAGCTTAGCCTCGATTTGGCTTAGCTAACCTACTCGACCTTACTAACTTGCTTGGCTTTTATCTGTTTAGCCATTCCTATCAATGACTTGATATGACCTTCTCTACTTGGGTTGAAAAGGTAGGTGCGGAATTGGGGTTCGAGAGAATGTTGGCCCAAGTTGACTTGAAGCATTTCTCCTCTACTTTTCAATCCTCTATGCAATCTTGATCGCCACTTCTAAGGTATAAAACCTTTGCACTTCCACAATGTTATGAATCTCGAACCTGAGTCCAAAAATGAACCTCGATACTATGCAAGCCTTAGGTCCTTCCACATCAGCTTGGATCATGAGCATCTAGAACTCCCTCACATAGTCATCAACTATTTGGCCTCCTTAGTGAAGTTCTTGTAACTTTACAAATGTGTCCTATAAGTAGGTCTTAGGTATAAATCTATCCCTTAACAACCTTTTCATCTCATGCTAAGTCCTTACTCCTTGTCATCCATCCTTTACTCTGGTTGCATTCAGATTTTTCCACTACATAGTAGCATACTTAAAGAACTCAAGTGTAGCAAGCTAGACCTTTACAGATTCTATATAACCATAACAGTCAAACACCTTCTCTTCTTACTCCAAATATTCATCTAAATCTCCACTTCCACTGAAGGGTAGGATTTAGACCTTGATATTGTCTAGTCTTCGAGGAGCTTAGGGGTCCTCGCTCCTGTGCTCAATAATAACCAACCTCTTCTTCCTCCTCTCCATACTCCTCGACATCAATCTCCTCATTATCCTCTTCAATTTCCTTTAACTCTAGTCTTCATCTAGCAACTCGTTCTACAACCTCTCCAACTTAAGGGGGTCGAACTAAGCAACGAGCCTGGCTACCTTGACCATAACCTTGCTCTTAAACATTTTTAGGTAGATTTTATGGCAACATACCTTAAGGTTGTTTTCTATTAACTTATATTGTTGTAACTATACTCTTAATAAGGTTAGTAAGTTTGTTAAGTTTCTTATCAACTAACCCTAGGGTGTTATTACCATTATGACCATGACTAGGTTGAGTACTATTACTTTAGTCTCCAACAACAAACACTCAAATCAGACATGATACAATACTTTTGAAATAGATTAACAACATAATATAGGAAACAATGCTTCTTTACTACCCAAGACACCGATTAATATACTAACAATTTTAATACCCAATAACAACTTGAACAAAATAAAAATGAACTTGCTCTACTTTTGTAGTGAAAAATAGGGTAAGAATAGAGTAACAAGGAAATCACACTTATCAACACACAAATCTTTACTACACAGCTCATGATTCCGAACTTACCTTATGTAAACACACTACAGTAGCTATGGAAGGAACATAGTAGCTACTAACAGTAAAGTGAACCAAAAACATCACTGCAACTTCACATACTCCCTAATGGAATCGTGCTCTAATATTAGCGAAGTTGATGCATCTCTAGTGTAGGACATATAGAAAAGCACCACAACAAAGCAAACAAAGAAAAAGCTAGCAAAGCCTAGGTAGCTACCGAATGGACATGACGCACCACTAGATCCCACTCAGCCTACAATTTGTCAGATATGACTCACCAGTCTAAATTGAAGGGTCACTCATCACTACTCCTTACTAAAGGGAATAGATAAGAGTTGAAGGTTAATGTGAACATTAAGGTTATTTAAGGAAATGTGAATAATATTTGTTTTGATTGATGATCATTAGTGTATAAGTGAAGGTTTATATACCCATTCACTAGGGTTATTTTACATATATGAAAAGATAAAAGGGTATTTATACAATTAGGTTATGTAAAGCATACTAAAAGGTGTAAAAGAGGTAAAGACTATTCAGTATGAAAAAGTAAGAATCATTCTAGAATGTTATGTTAGAAGATATGTGTCACTTGGTTGTTAGATAGTAGAAATATGATACAAAATAGGTGAAAACAAAGTGTTTGCAGTTAAGGGCCTACTTGATCTGGATCAAGTCATGAGCCAATCAGTTTTGTAAAGAAGTCAGTTGAATTGGAGTTAGATGTTCATGGTCGATTCGGGAGCTTAGCTTGGCTAATCTTAGGCTACCTTTTAGAATAAAGCATTACTATTGGGCAGGAGTAAATCTAATACATGGAAGGATCTAACAACTAGGTCGATAGAAGATTAGTTCGAAATAGGAATCCCCATCTCAGATATGGCTTTGAGTTAGTATTCTCCGCTTAAGTCCTTAGAGTCTCTAGATTGGCTACGTGTGATTGGTCTAAGGGGCTAATTCCTATTAAAACGATTGGATAATCTACCACTACGATCTTCCTAAACCAACAGCTCATGTGTGGAATAGCTTAGTACATATAGCCTTATTTCCTTAAATAGATAGCCATCCTTGAGATAATATCTTCTAACATCAACTCCTCTATATTATTCAAGAATAGGCTAGGGGTCACTAGCATACTATTTGGTGATGAGCGAAAATCCCAACAATTTCATTTGTAGGGTAGCTAACATAGTTTGCCAACATAACAAGTCATCTACGACAAAGTTGGTACTTTTCGTCTTATGTCAGATCACATAAGAAAACCCTTCCATAAATTTTAGCCACTTTGCTTGCCTTTTCAAAAGTTTGTTCTGACACCCAAGATGCTTTAAGGACTCTTGGTCCGTATATATCATAAACTCTTGAGGTAATAGATAATGTTGCCAAATAATAAGAACTCAAAAGAGAGAGAGTACAACTCCTTCTCATCAATGGAGTAGTTTAGTATGGCACCATTGAGCTTCTCATGGTACTAAGCAACTAGTCGATGTTCCTACATCAGGATTGCGCCAATGCAATCCCTTACACATCATATTCCAATTCAAATGGCTTGTTAAAATTTGGTAAGGAAAAGATAGGAGAGTAGTAAGCTTCTGCTTGATTTTCTTGAAGCTCTACTCGACTCGATCATTCCATCAAAATCTATTACTCTTTTTTATCAATTTAGTCAAGGGGGCTACAATTGTACTAAAGTTTCTAATTAATTGCCTATAGAAGGAAGCAAGACCATGAAAACTCCATACTTTAGAGATATTCCTCGGCATCTGCCATTTCAAAATAGCTCAAAACCTTTTCCTCATTTGCTTAGATTCCTTCTCTAGATACTACATACCCAAGAAAGACAACTTCATTTTGACAAAGTATACACTTCTTTGAGTTCCCATACTACTTGGATTTTAAACTGTTAAAAAGAACTTAGACATGTTGAACGTGGTTACTTAGGTCGACATTGTAAACTAATATGTTATTAAAGTACACGATTATGCATCTTCCGATCAGAGGATGCATTACATGGTTCATGAGCCGCATAAATGTGCTGAGTACATTTGTAAGTTCGAATGGCATAAACAATCACTCATACTGACCATGCCTTGCTTTGTAAGTAATGTTCCATTCATCACCAAGTCTTATGCCATTTTAGTGGTAGCTAATTCATAAATTAGTCTTTAAGAATATATTGGTGCCATGAAGCTTATCTAACATGTCATCAAGCCTCAGTTTAGGTATCTGCACTTGATTGTAATAAGGCATACATATAGGGGTTCGATTGGAGTGGTTATGTACATTCTACGTGAGTATTGCACTATACGTAGCTTTAAAGAATTGAAGCGAGACTATCACCCGAAAGGATGATTAGGTGAGAACAAGGCAAGGAGGTAAAATAAGCAATCTTAGTATCTCAAATGTACAAGTGATAAATAAGGCAACCTTAGTGGACCCAAGGCATTTACCTTGTAGCTTGAGTGAATGAGATCATTTCTTTGCCTAAATTGCTTATTTGATCTTAGAGAGTAGAGATTTCGCAAAGTGCTATTATTTCTCTATTCTCTCCCTAAGAGTTCCAAATGAAGAGGAAAGGCTTAGTATTTATAGGTCCTTAGTCATGATAGCTTCCGTCAAATCATCTCGGTGATCAACAGATGAGATGAAACCTACTCAATTCATGTTTATCCAGAATGAGCTAGCTAATGGCCTTCTTTATAAGTACAGGAGCTTGCTTGGGAAAGGTTGGAGGTAGGCAAACTAGTCTAATGATCCTTATTTTAAGCCTATTACACCAAGCTAAATCTTCCTAAATCATCCCAAATATAAACTAGGCTCCTTAAGCCCTACTACTTAGCCTAAGGAGTTAAACCTAAACAAATAACCCTAAGAGTTCCAAATGAAGAGGAAAGGCTTAGAATTTTTAGGCTCTTGGTCATGATAGCATTTGTCAAATCATCTCGATGATCAACGGATGAGATGAAATCTGCTCGATTCATGTTTATTCAAAATGAGCTACTTAATAGGCCTCAGGCTAATAGCCTTCCTAATAAGTGCATGAGCTTGCTTGAGAAAGGTTGGAGGTGGGTAAACTAGTCCAATGATCCTTATTTTGAGCCTACTACACTAAGCTAAATCTCCCTAAATCATCCTAAATATAAACTAGGCTCCTTAAGCCCTACTACCTAGCCCAAGGAGTTAAACCTAAACAAATAATAGGCTTAACCTAATAACTAATATAATGCTTTTTCAGCCCTCTACATAGGTTTTGTAGCTTAACTGTTGTAGTACATGTGCCATGATCCTATCTTTCTTTGAGACTAGTAGAGCTAGTATAGTATAAGGACTCATGCTTTCCCTCACATAGCCTCACTCTTTCAGCTCATCTACTTAGCTTCTCACCTTGGTAGCTCACTTAAGATTCATTCTATCAGTAGGTCAGTTTGGTAAGATTGCGCTAGGTTGTAGATCAATATAGTGCACCATGCCTTGAACTAATGGTAGTCCTTTAAACAACTCTTCAAGGAATAGGACGGAATATTCATCAATCAATCCTTAGATCTTATTAAATACATTTATAGATCTCTCAACTCCCATAGTCTTCTAATCAATAAAAATATAGGTTCATCAACCTTTTCAACTACTTAAAGCTTTTTCCAGCACATCACTAAGGTTTTCTTATTAGCTCAGTTGAGATGGTTATGGGTCTCATTCACTTAAGTTGGAGTCATGGGTTGTAATATGATCTTCTTTCCATCCTTGACAAAGGCATAAGTGTTCTTATATTCCTCATTAGTAATACGTCAATTGAAGAACTAAGGTCATATAAGTAACAGACGTAAAGCTCCCATGGGGCCAACATCACATACTACTTTATCCTTATACACATTCCTAGCACTAAAAGGTATAGTTACTTCCTCGATGACATATAAAGCACCCTTATCATGAAGCCAATGTAGCTTGTAAGATCAAGGGTGCTTAGAGATTGGTAATCCTAACCTCTACATAATAAATTGTACAATGATGTTGATACAACTCCCTCCATCGATAGTGATGGTGCATAACTATCCCTTAATGGTGTACTTTGTATGGAATAAATTCTCTCTCTAGTCTTCTTTAAAGCTTAGCAAGGGGCTCAACACTCATCTCAATACTAAGGTGACCACTTCTCCTTAGTTAGCATAGACATTGGTCTCCTCTTTCTCCTTGTCTTCAACTCTCTTAACATTCTCCTCTTCGTCTAGCTTGCTCTCATAGATGCTATCCATTACATCTCCTCAAAGCACCAAGGCATGTCAGTTTAAACACTTAGTAACCATGTGTCCAAAACCCAAGCATTTAAAGTGTTTCACCTCCCTTATGTTCCATTTAAAGGTCTGTACTTTTTCATATACCCTTAAGGCTAGCCTATCCTCAGCTTAGCTCTTCTAGCTTACTCAATTATGATTAGATTCGTCATGTTTTTCCTCGACTCAAGGGAGTCTTCTTAGCTTGACATGAGTAAGTTGGCATGAAACAAGAGCTTGGGAAAAAGTCGGCCCGTATTAACTTTGAGCATTTCTCCTCTACTTTTCAACCCTCTATACTACTTTATTGGTCTCCGCCAATGTATGGAACCTTTATACTTCTATAATGTTTTGAATCTCATATTTAAGTCTAAAAATGAACCTCTATACTGTGCGAGCCTCATGTTCATCCATGTTTGCTCGAATCATCAACATTTGAAATTCTCTCACATAGTCATCATTAGATTGGTTTTCTTGATGAGTGCAACTTGGCAAAGGTGTCCTATAGGTAAGTCTCGAGTACAAATCTTCACCTTAACAATCTCTTCATCTCTTCCCAAGTTTACACACCTTGTTGTCCATCTCTCACTCTAGCCACATTTAGATTCTTCGACCACATGGTAGCATATCTAAGGAACTCAAGTGCAACAAGTCAAACCTGAATTGCATCTGTATACCGATAACAATCAAATACCTTCTTTACCTTATCTTCCTACTCTAAATGTTCATTTGCATCTCCATCTACTGAAGAGTAAGATTTAGACCTTGACATTGTTAAGCCTACGAGGAGCTCTACATATTTGCCCTCATGCCTGGTAATTTTCAACCTCTTTTTCTTCTTCTCCATCATTATCTAAATCCACTTCCTCAATATCCTCCTCGATCTCCTCTAACTCTAGCCTTCATCTTATAGCTTAATTTGTAACTCCTTTAGCTCAATAGGGTCAAATTAAGCAATTAGCTCGGCCATCTTGGCCATTTTGTCACTCAAGAACATTCTTAAGTAGGTTATGATGAGGTACACCCTATGGTTGCCGCTTGTTGGCTTGTATTGCAGTAATTGAACTCTTAACAAAATTAATGAGTCTATCAAGTTTAGCATTGACTAACCTAAGGGTATTACTTCCATTTTAGCCTTGACCAGCATGAACACAACTACTTAGGTAACCAATAACACCTTGAACACTTGAATCAGACATAATGCAATACTTCTCCAATAAGTTGACAATATAATACACAACAAACACTTCTACTTACCACCTAGAATCTTACTAATATACTTTAACAACTTCAACACCCAGCATGCATTCAAATACAACAAAAATAGACTTGCTTTGTTTTCATAGTAGAAAACAAAATAAAATAGAATAACAATAGACATTATACTAACCAATCCACAACCTTCACTATACAACTCATAACTTCAAAACTTACTTCTCTCGAACACACCACAACATCTATGGAAGAAACATAGTAGCTACTAATAGTAATGATAAATCAAAACTTTACCGCAACTTCATAGATTCTCTCTCGTAACCGTGCTTTGATACTAGTGATGTTGATGTATCTCCGATATCATACTCATAGAAAATCACCACAATGAAAGGATTGAAATAAATAAAAAATGGTGTTTAGCAAATATGGGTAGCTATCAATTAAATATGACATACTAATCGATTCTACTAAGCTTACAATTCATCGGATATGACTCACTGGTCTAGATTATAGCATTGCTTGCCATTACTTCTTACTAAAAGGAATAGATAAGAGTTATGAGATAAATAAGAACACTAAGGTTGTTCAAAAAGAAAACTTGAAATAACTAATAATGCAATGTTCTACTGTTTGCATATAAATAAATGGGGTTTACATACTAGCCCTACTATGGTTACAAGGCATACACGAAAAAGACAAAAGAGTAATTTAAAAATGGAATACATGAAACATACTAAAAGGGCTAAAAGGGAAAAAGAATATTCTATATGAAAAAAGTAAGGAATCCTTTTGAAATGTTATGCTAGAAGACATGTATCATATGGTAGCTGGTGATCTAGGATGCAGTTGGTCTTTATTGGAGCTTATCTTGAGGTGGCTCGACCTTAATGTAGTACAATTCAGAAGAAGTTAAGAAAGGAGTCAATAGTTAGAGTAGGCTTAATTTCTTTTGGGTTAAAGCTCGATCGCTAAAGGATATTCAAATTCCTCTTTAGGTTGGGTATCATGTAGCTCAGCTTGGACAAAGGTTTGATGTTGGTTGGCTTAAATACTAATTGGATAACCATATGAGGTTGGTAATGGATAGGGATTACTTGGTAGGTTCGCGCCTCTACTTGGAAGGTCGGGAATTGTACCAGTCTATACTAGAGCTTGATATTTAGGTTGGCAAAAATGTAAAAGGTGGATCTCAAGATAAGGGTCTACGTCTTGCATAGGGTTTTGAGCTAGTATTCTTAATGTGAGTCCTTATAATCTTCTAGCTCATCTATGTTTGACAAATCCAACAAGTTGATTCCTATCAATTCAATAGAGGTTTTGGAAGACCTACATTTCAAACTAGCTAAGGCCAATCACTACCTCTACCTCTACTTGCACAAAGTCTAAAGGAAGAATCAATGGAGCAATCAATAAGGAATTTTATTAGAAGACATGATGCAAAAATGAATGCACAAGAGGTTACTATTAAAGAGATGCACAATTAGCTGGCTCAATACTATCTAAACAAACCCATAAGATAGCTACCTAACAACATTGAGCAAAACCTAAAAGATTAAGTTAGGACATCTAGTGGGAATTGTAAATAAGCTAGTGTAGGTGCAAAATAATTTTGTTTTAGTAGGAAGTAGGTGTTTCTAGGTGAGTATTTTATGCATCTCTAGGGTAAGACACATAGAGAAGCACCACAATGAAGTGAATAAAAAACAAATAAGGAAAAAGTTAGCAAAGTCTGGGCAACTACAAAATGGATATAACACACCACTCAATATACAATTGAAGTTTTAAGTACAACCAAGAATAATATGAAAACTAAGTTAAAAGTGTAACTTAAAAGATTTTAGGTTAGACTTCTAATTTTATTTCAATTTCTTATAATATCATATATGCAATATTCAGGGGACCTTACCATTAGAGACGACCTACCCCCAAACTACTATGACTAATCCATTATGGCTTATTGAGTGATTCCTGATGACCTTATACTTAGTTTTACTTATAGTGTAGATGCACTTAAAGTTATATAAAGAACTTAAATTCTTATGGGATATGGGAAATGCATATATATGATATTATGATTGAATGCCATAACTTGTTAATAAGATAATAATGGGAATTATTGTGGTGATATTTATGCATAATTGTATAGAATGAAATTATTTGATCACAATGACAATTGAATTAATTAAGTATTTGATTAAGAAATTCAATGAGTCATGCATTTCTCATAATTACATCATAATTATACCAATTGCCACCTCACATAGAAGGTGGGAAAGGGCTCATAGAAGTGGGGGCTCCTATCGAGATTACTCAATGGTTATGTCATTATTATATACTTAAGTCTATATCCTAGCTATCAAGCTTACTAAGTGCTAGGGGATGCTAACCATTAGTGAAGGGTTGTGTCCTGTGACTTCCACTTAGTGAGTATGATGTGGATTGCATAGGCCACAACACTGCTATTTTGACTTAGAGTTTAGACTTTTTGAAAAGGAAAAATGTATTTTTCATATGAAAAGTAAAGTTGTTTGTACTATGTATAAGTGTGAGTTATTTTTAACACATTGGTGTAAATGGAATAAAGACCCAGGTACTAGAATTCAGTTGATAGTTTGTGACAGTTAATTATCTTCAAAGCCAACTATAGGGGGTGAAATTTTGAGTTGTATGTAATTCCTAGGTCGCTGCATGTGTTGTTTGGCATTCTGAGTGTTGATGCATTCATATGTCTATGCATTTAATAAAATTGTTATGCGATATCACAAGAGGATTAGCTCACTAAGTGTAAGCTTACACACCGATAGATTTCTTTTGCTACAAGACCATCTCTTCGTCCATTCGGGCTAAGAAATGCTTGAGGTGAGTCTTGTATGGAGAGAGGGCTATGTGATTAAGAGAGTGATGAGAGAAGTTCATAGTTTGGACAACAGTTGTTAATTTCTTTTAATTAACTAAATTTTTGTGTAAATAAACAAATTGATGATAGACTTTTATAGACTATTGATGTATTGTAATATTTTGTCGTGGATTTCTAAGTTCAATGCTTTGTGTTTGGTAATTTACAAAGTTAGTTAGTAATTTCAGTTAATATACCTGATATTACTCCTCCATATACCTAATGGTAAAGTAGAGTGGAAGGAGCCTTGTGTGTCGTATGGAGGGCCTATGATTAACGAAGGGGTTGATTGTAAATCTTTGTACGGTATATGGCGATTTATCACAACAATGATACTCTTTGGGTTATGACAAGGTACGTACGAATAAATAAAGGAAGTGATGAATCCATTAATCAAACTATCATCAACAAATTGAAAAGGGAACTAAAAATTCATATCACGCCAAGAAACTAAGGGAATTTTGTTCTAACTTTCTCTTTTACTCCCCATTGCATATGCACTAAATTGTAAGATATATACATCTAAATTAAAGTTGGGGCTAGGAAAATTAGACATAAGACATTAAAGCTATGTGATTCTAAATTGGTTTAGATGATTTGATCAATTTTATCCTTTTTGAGCACCTAAGAAATAATTCTTTTTTGAGAAGTTGAATCCATTTTCATTTGTGGTCAATGCCTTAATCTTTGAGTATGTTATCATTTATGAAATTTTGGAGGAAAGAAAGTAGAAGGAAGTGATTAGGGCTTTATTTTTAAAGAAGTCCCTTGTGAGGAAGTTGTGAACATTTCTCAAAACTATGTAATCAATTGGTGGTATCTTTGCTTTGTTTAGTTATGCCAAATTTAGGCTTGGTTTAGTGGCATAGAGTTAAGGAAATATTTTGGCTAGGTGTTACATTTTGTTGTTTTTGAAAGTTGACTTGTATATATTCACATTTCTTTTGAGGAATCTAATAGTCTGTTAATGTTGTATGAACTGATGTGGGTATTGGATTTTACCTAAACGTTCACTAAACAACATACAATGAATGCTTGAAAAGAAAAGAAAAGAAAAGTTGAAAAGAAAAATGATGGGGATAGAAAAAATTCACTACATATCAAATGTATGATCCCATTACAAAAAGATAATGTAGTTGAGAAAAGATAAGAAAGAAAATAGAAACAAATACAAAAAGTAAAAATTAAAAATCTAAGAAGAGAATAATGAGCATAGTGTGAAAGTTATTCCAAAATTAGGGAGTTAAAGTGAAGTATGATTCAGTGATCGCTCTTTGTTTCATGGCATTAGCATACTTAGGACACCAATAAGGAAGAAGTATATATTCAGGCCAACTAATTAAACACCAAGATCTTTCACTTAGTCTAAAATATTAAACTTGACTTCAAATTTCATCAACCTAACTTAAATGGGAAGTTAACTTTTCTAAGCATCGATTCCTGAATTAATTACACGTTCTTTAATTGATGAGCATTTGATTTGACACAAGTAGAACAATTTCAACATCACTTCTAAAGGTTTTTGCACCATACCAAGAGCATGAAAACTTTGAGCTTTCCATGTGTAACATACTCACAATAATACCTGAGCATAAAGGAATTGCACACTTGTTGTATTGTTTTTAAATCACTTAATTTTAAACAAACCTAAGGACGAGTAAGGTTCTAAAGTTGGGATGGTGATAGTGACTCAAAATATACAATTTTTCCAACATTAAAACCTACATGTGCACATGAATTCTTACAAAGTTTAGTTATTTTTTCATGAAAATGGTGTTTATGCACAAAATGGACCAACTTGTTCAAAATATAAGAAAGAGTATTGTTTTTAGATGAATTTGGCTCATTTTATATCCTATGTATAGGTGCATAAGGGCTACTAAGGTCTTAGTAGCCCCCACCAATCAAATAAGGAGGCCAATGTGAAGAGTGTTGGCAAATTTGGTTAACCAATCAATTGATAGCCATATTACGACTGATTGATAAGCCCTAAATCTATCAAGGATGAGGCGACCTATTAAGCAACTAATCATTAGAGAGGCTGGCGCGACAAATAGAATGTGCAATGATGGATTCAACCATATTGACCAATCTATAGCTTTGGCACTGATCGATCGATAGAAGAAACTATGGTTAAGGTTTTTTAACTAAAACCGTAATTCTCCTAAACACCACATTTCATTAAACACGAAGGAAACTAAGGGCTAGCATGTATCTACCAATCAATCGGTAGCCTAAATCTATATACACTCGCATTTTTAATAGAAAAGTTGAGCTATAATTAGGTTTTAGACATTTTTTAGTAGAGATTGGCTAGCTCCTTATCTGATTTACTGTTCCATTACTTTGTTTATGACATTTAGTGATCAATTTGATGACTTTAATGCACATTTATATTAGTTTAATAAGCATTGACCAAAGTTACTTCATATAACCTCTTGTTCATTTGTTCATACCATCTTTACTTATTCATTAATGGAGTTTTATGCTATTTCCCCATCTTTTATAGCTACCATTATTGATATTATTTGTGGCTAAGTAGATTTTAATGGGTTTGTGCATATGTGGATGTTGTGGATAGTGTAACCTTGTAGTTATGATATGGGTATGTGTGTTTCAATGGGATTTGATGATTGATATTACTTTGAGACTCATGGAGGTGCTTTCTAATAAAATTTTGAATGGGTTTTCTTATGATTATGAGACCGAAGGGAGATTAGTCCAAAGAAGTGCCCTTGAGAGTTTATGGGGTTTGCTTAATTATGAGACCGAAAGGAGATTAGTTGTGTAATTCCGAATATGAGTAATTGAGTCAATAGAATATCGATAATGGGTTCTTACACTTACGAGATCGAGAAGAGATTAGGTGTTCCCCATTAAAGTCACAATGTGTTATGCAATCTTAGTGTATTAGGATAGATTATGAGATTGAGAAGAGATTGATCACCTATATTATTTAACTTATGATAAGAATTAATTAATTTAGTTTATCGTATAGGGAAATGAGTGCAAAGGGAGATTTCTATTACATAGTTGAGTGAGGTACCTTACTCGGGATTGAACTCAAGTGAGTTCCACCAAAACCTAGTTAAAACCATCCTTAATATCATAATGGCATACCTATATTGCTACTTCGGAAGCATTTCATAAGTCCATGTCTTTATTATTTATGTTAACTGTCACTTTTTCCTGTTATCTTAATTTCAATTGAAAATCCCAATTCGATATTCGATTAGTCTAGATTAGAGTAATAGGTAGAATCAGGTACTTAAATAATCCCTTCTCTATGAAGAATTCGACTTGGTGAATATTCACTAATATTATTAATATTGACGATCCTACATACTATTCGGTTAAGATTTTGACATTGTTTCAAAAATTTCCTATTATAAAATTTGTGTCTAAAAATCTTCAGTATTCACATCGATCACTCGTCACATACCTATTATTTCCTAAACTTAAGGTTATAGTTAGACTACATAAATCTAAATGTAGAAGTTCTAGAGGTTCTTTTGTTCATGTAGAGTTTTTACTCTTAATTAAACTTCTAACTATTTTGTTAAGTGAACATGTCATGTAATGCATACTATTTCTTATGTTCAATTCTAATAGACCTCTAATTGTTCTATTCTTAGATAGTCTTTATCTAAAGTTAACACGTCATAACCTCTTATGCAATAGAAAAATATTATCTGCCACAGTTACTAAGCATTTATTTGATTTCATTTCTAAAGGCATTATAATATAGATGTTACTATGTCTATTCCCTCAAAATACCTTTCCTTCTATGCCTCTCTTAAATCTTGTGCACTAGTCCTTCTAAAAGATTACCTCATATCCATTGTTACATAGTTGACTTGTATTATGCAGATTATGTGTTAATTCTTTAACTAACTATATATTATTTATAGAGAAAGATTTGTCACCAATAGTGTTAATACCAGCTATTCTTCTCTTATTGTTATCTCTGAAGCTTACTCATCCTCTATTGATCCATTCAATGTTTAAAAATAATGCGACATCACCTGTCATATGTTTGGAACACCTACTATTTAGATACAATTTTCCTTTTAGTAAGGCTTGCTTTTTTTGCAAAAGAGAAAAAACAATCTATTTTTTTGAACCTAAGCCAACATAGGTTCTTTCAAATTCAACCTTGTATAGTTACAATTCTTATCTTAATTTAAGTTGAACTTGTTACTTTTATTGTAATAGAATTGCTCAATATGACCAACTTTTCTGCTGAAATAGCATATATATGGCTTCTTGCATTCTAATCTTACTTATCTTGTTTTGTTTTCTTGAATTAGTTGAGATGTCAAATCTTGATATAGTACAAGATATATCATCACATAGGAATACTTGTTTATATTCAATAAAGTTCTATTTATAATTAAAGAGTACTACAATGGAGTTCAGCTTTACACCTGTTTATAAAAAAGAATACATCTGTCAAATTTAACTAAACCAAAAACATAGTACGATTTTTTTATGTCATATATATAGATCCTTTATGGAACTAAGATCAAAATACAATACAACTTCTTCAAAAGTAGCTAACTCCATCTTATGTGCTCTTATAAGACTTTTTCTCCCAGTGGATGTTAATGCCTAGTTGATTCTCTTCATAACTTGGAGATACATAAGTATCCTCTTAGCTCTTTGTAAGCTAAGTGAGAGTAGATAAAACAAGCATAATACACATTCACAAGGATTAGTACTATATAACATTCAATTTCATAACCCGATTTATCAATATAAATTGTCTATACAATAAGTTCGTGCCATGCTCATGCGCGTTACATGCATCATTACGGATATCTTATGCTTTTCTAATTCCTCATTCAGTTAGTTAGCATGCCTAGGTATTTGGATACAATATCTACGAACCTAGGCAACAAGGAATTAGTTAAGAATAAGACCCTCAACAAAAAACCACCCACTATGGTTTAGAAATCTAGGACATAGTCGACCTAAAAGAAACCAAACATTGTAGCCATAATAAGTTAAGCAATGCAATTTTATATGCTCAAAACCTAGCTTAACAATATTCAAGCTTTCAAAATCTTGACCAGTAGGTCCTTTTATGCCATGCCATAAATGTAGTAAATAGTGTAAAAACCCAATATCAAGCATGAATCTCAAGTTCCACATCATAAACAATTTGACTATCTCAACTTCAACTTTGTTTTTGAACTTTATAATACATTCCTTCACATAGGGTTCACTTAAGCGAATGCCCTAAAGGACAATTTAGTTTTTATGTTTTCCAAGCAAAAATATGCATCGACAAATCAGTCATACATGAGGAAACATTTCATTTAGTCAGTACACATTCAATAGAATCATGTATCTAATCCATCTAATACATCATTACATTTTATGATACAGTTGACTCCTAGTCAAGGAAACATAGGTCTACTTGCACAAAAATAGAAATATCTACTTACTAGGTTTTAATAGTAGTATAAAATCTTAAGCTTCACGATGTGGTCCTTCCTCACCTATCATACTTAAACCAACCACTATCGAACTACCCAACCTTATTAGAACAACCAAGTACACCACCCTCTATTTAACCCCTAAGCTACTCCAAGTTGGTTACTCTTAGCCTAGTGAACTGCCTTGACTAAATTATGCCTTGTTTTTTTTCCCTCTCTTTCTTAATTTTTTAATAGTTTTTATTCCAAATTTTCTTTTGTTTTCAAATTTCCAAAATGTTGTTTTTGATGTGTTTAGGTCCTATTTGTAATTTATAAGTTGATTGGATTCATTAAATTGTTGATGACTCATGTTTTTCATTATTTCCCATGCTACTACATCATTGATGACTCATCTATTCACTTTTTAGTTAACTTCCCATGATTTTATGTTAATTTTCGTTATTTTTTATAATTTACTATTATTATATATATATATGTATTTAATACATAAATTGTATGTTCTATGTTAATATATGTATATTAGATATAATTCAACTTCATTTATTCTTTTCCAAAATTAAATAACTTGTCTTTAATATCTTGCGATATTTTAAAGGTCAAATTTTGCGTTTTTGATAATTATCAGTTTTATCGATAAATTGAATTTTTTTATTAAATTAATCCTTTTATCAAGCTTATTTTAAGAAATTGACTTTACTAGAACACTTCATCTAACATTTCTAACCTTATTGTGAAGTTTGAACTAAAATAGATAACATAACTTGGTATCCTAAATTTAGGAACTTGAATCCAAGGGTTATCTTATGGGCTTGAAACCTTTGGATATTACAATTCACCTTTATATCTAACTCCATTTTTGCATTCATGCAACTTTTGATTATCTATTAGGGTATAAAGTTTCATTTCACTTTTGTGAAATTTGCTAAATGTGTTCTTAATGTATGCTGATAGCTTATCTATCCTTGTTTTCATTTCTTGAATCTCTTCCTTAAGCTTCTTATTTTCTTTCTAAAGAGAGCTTGACTTTTCTTATTCTACTATCTTATCCTTTTTTAGAGTTTCTATTTCCCTATTCAGGTTTTGGTTTTCTTTTGCTAAGGTTACCTTTTCCTTTTATAATTGGTTATTTCCGACTATTAACTTTAGATTTTTGTGCTTAGTTTTAGTAAGCAAAGTAAATAACTTTTCCATCTCATCATATACATCTTTAGGTTCATCATATGAGTCAAAGTTAGAACTTACTTAGAAGTTAGGCATGAAGCATAGGTTTACTTCTTCAGTTTTTTATTCATCTGATTTTGATTATGATTCATCGCTTTCTTCTTTCTCCTCTTATCATGCTCATTCATCCTCTTTTTTAATGATAGACATTCATATTTGATGTGTATAGGTTTTTTGCATTCATAACAAATTAAGGTATCCTTCTTCTTCTCTTTGCTATTTCCCACATAAGATTTGTTAGCTTCTAAGAAAGTGAAGAAATTTCACCTTTTCTTTTTGTAAGGCTATTGAGTCTTCTTTTAAGAAAATTTAGTTCTTGTTCATCTTTCAAGGCTTCTAAGTCTATTTTTCATTTAAGCTTAAAGCCTATTGACCTTTATGTATCTTCTTAATAGTCATCACAACTCACTTTAGATTACACTATTGGTGATCAAAATCTTGAGAATGCATTTGGTGATATAGGTGCAAATATAAATGTAATGCCCTTTTCCATTGCAAAGAATCTAGGATTAGGGGATGTGATTAGAAGAACTAAGATGACAATTCAATTGGTTGATGGTTCCTTCAGAAGACTTAAAGGGGTGATTGAGGATGTACTCTTAAAAGAGGATAAACTTATATTTCTAATAGACTATGTAGCCATAGATGTAAAAGAAGATATAGCAATTCATATCATCATTGGGTATCCATTCTTGGCCATAGTTGGAGTTGTGATTGACATGAAAAATAATAAATTGGTATTAAGAGTTGGGAATAGTAAGCTCGATGTGGACATTACAAAGCGATGAAAAAAGAAAGATCCTTAAGCTACTGAATCACATATAACATAGGACATACCATTCGAAATGGCAGTTGACTTTGATGACAATCGAGAAGCTTTAGCAAAAAGAAGAGGAATTAATAAAAAGTTACTTCAAGGATTTTGACCACCTTAGCAAAGGGAAGTAGAGAGTGTTGAGCCAACAACGTTAAATAAAAGCACTTATTGGTAGGCAACCTAGCTTCTCTTTGATTTTTTCGTATCCTTTGCTTTAAGGGGAAAATGCAATTAATCTTCCTAAACTTTTACTTATGTGTAGATTGACCTCCTAAATTTTTAAAGTATAATATTTGACCTTCTAAACTTTAATAAATTAGCGAATAACTTCCATAGATTGAGAATAACCTTGTTAAATTTTGATTTTAAGGTGGAAACAGTCTCTAAACTTATCAAGATGTGCTTTAAGAATCCCAAAACTTTGACCCAAAAAAGGAAACATCCTTTATATAGCCAATTTATCAAAGTTTAGGGAGTCAAAAAATATACTTTGAAAGTTTAGGTAGTCAATCCACACTTAAGTTAAAGTTTAAGAGGGTTATTTCCAATTTCCCCTTACTTTTTATTTTGTTTTGTTTCATTTTGTTACTCCACTTGCAATTATTTTAGTTTGGTAGCTTACATTGAATTTTTAGAGCTTTTAATTATCTCATCCTTTTATGGTTCATGCGGTGTCTAGGTAGGAAAATTTGGCTATGGATAGATTAAGAAAGGAGAGACAAGATAAAGAATCAAGAGGATCATGGGTGAGAATCAAATCTAGGATTTAAGGATTGATCCACTTAGGTCACATGGATAAGTGTGTGAAACCACACACCTATTTAAAGGATTTCTCTAATAATTACATGTAATTTAACATATTTTTGACCCAAAGTGTATTAACTTTCATCAAAATCACATATAATTTCTAAACATAGGTGTAATTCATATTTTTATGTTTGAGTAATCAAAAGCTGTGTTTATTTAAAGAATTTAAGTTCTATGTACTTGTTCTTTTAGGTCTTAAGGCTACCATGTAATGGACATAGTAGCTCTCATTTAAGAAGCAGGAAGAAAGGAATCAAGTGGCCAAAATATTGGACTATACCTCCATGATGGAAGAAGACTTAAAGAGCCAACTTAAGCCTGTAAAGCCGATGTACTTATTAGCATTCGAAATAGAAAGCTTTGAAGTATCATAAAGAATAGACCATACCATCCTAATGGTATTCCCAGACATCATCATGATAGTCTCTTTCATCAAGTTAGTAGTACTATTAAGATAAGACCTTCTTGATATAAAAACCTACAATTTGTGAATCATTGAGAGGACATGATTTTCTTTCTTTTTTGGCTTCCTTTCTTCTTATCTCATTAAGGTTTTTAGGGTTTCAATATCCTAGGTTATTTTAGGTTAGATTCAACTTAGATTGAGTTAGTTTTAGTGAATTCCAACCTCAGGAAGTAAGAAAAACATCAATCGAATGGAATTCCTCTTGTTAAGTGATTTCTCTCTCTACCTAATTTCTTACTGTTTTTGGTTGTTAATTAACTTTGTAATCCTATTGTATTCATGAAGATTATGAATCTTTTAATGTTATTGGATTAATATTTTCATGCTTATGTTGTTCATTGTGATTGTATGTTGTATCGGTTATGGGTTTCAAGCATTAAGCATATATATTTACTTATGAAGGAATGTGTGTAAATTAGGATTATGTATGAAGTGCAAATTTTAATCATTTTCATACTTATTAAACTTAGATTAATTTTTTATACATATTGATTCGGTTAAGATTTGCTTTTAGAATCAATCCTTAATCTATATGCATATGAACAATAGAACTCAAACAATATGCTTATTGTTAATTCATATACTTGGTTCTTAATTGTAATCATTGGAGTGTTAGAATCCTAGGCATTATTAAATTAGGACTTGTTCTTAGGTTTAGTTTAACCGAATCATATCTTTATCCTTTTTGGTGTTGGAATATCTTGTTTATCTTCATTAGGTTAGTTATTGAGTTTTGTTCAATAAAAGAATCAAATTGTATTTAGATTGCTTAGATATGAATAGTACTAGTACGACTAGAAGATAGAACCCCATTCTCTTAAGAATACGACCTTGGATCTCACCCTATACTATTAATTGATGACTACACTTACCAAAACTTCACAAATTTCCCAAAATTTTTTATTAGAAGGGTTAATAACGCATTTAGTACCTGAACTTTGTTGAAATGTGCAATTTACTACTCGAAGTTTGAAAAGATCAATTCGATACCTAATTGAAGTTTTTGTGGTCGTTTATACTACCTAACCAAACTCCATTTGCTAATGTGGTGTGGGTTGACATCTGGTAATGAGTTAAACTAACATGTTTTGCCTTTGTTTCCATAATAGTTTACATTTGATGCTGTGGCAGTAGTTGCTAAGTAGCAATAGTTGCAACTGCTATGTGGCACCAATTGTAACTACCATGTGGCTACTTAGACTTAAGTTTTTCTAAGAAATAACTTAAGTTTAGAATTGTACAATAGTATTGGATTACTCTCCTTAAATTGCTTGGGGTGCTTAATCCTAAAATCATGAAGATGTTTAACTTTCTCCTTATACATTCGATTGTTTTGATAACATATCTAATGCCACTTGTCCAATTCATTAAGTTAGAAATGCTTAAGTTTACTGGCTGCTTCATAATCCAAATTTGCTATCTTCAAAGCTTAATAAGTCTTATGCTTAATCTCCACCAGTAAATGGCAGGTCTTAACATATTCTAATTGATAAGGAGTAGTACCTAATGGAGGCTTATAAGTAGTTTGCTATGCCCATAAAACATCATCTAGCTTGTCAACCTAATCTTTTTTGTTAAGTGCTGCAATTTTCTCCAAAACTCTTTTTAAGTCCTTATTAGATATCTCTACTTGGCCACTTGTTTGTGGATTGTAAGGAGTAGCCATCCTATGGTGTACCCCATATTTATTAAGGACTCATTCAATCTGGTTGTAAAAGTGGATTCCTCTATCACTAATCGATGCTCAAGGTGCTGTAAATCTAGAAAATAACTCTCTCAAAAATTTCGTTACCACCCTAGCATCATTTGTTGGTAAAGCTTAAACTTCAACCCACTTCGACACATAATCAACTGCAACTAGAATATACTTATTACCATATGAACTTGGGAACGATCCCATGAAGTCTATTCCCCAAGTATCAAAGACTTCACATTCTAATATATAATTCTGTGGCATATCATCCTTCTTAGAAACATTCCCAAATCTTTGACACCTATTGCAAGCTATAACATAACCATGAGCATCCCAAAATATACTTAACCAATAAAAACCAGCATCCAACACTTTTTGAGCTATTCTGTTTGTGCTATAGTGACCACCTATTGGTCTACTATGGCAATGGAACAAAATTTTCTATCCTTCTTCATGTGATATACAATGTCGAATAATCTAATCAACATACACTTGAGAAAGAAAAGGATCTTCCCAAAAGTAATGTTTTAACTCTGAGAAAAACTTCTTTTACTTATGGTGATCCAAATCTTATGGTAAAAACTTCCCAACCAAATAATTTTCTATATCAGCAAACCATGGAATGTTATGGGTTGCTAATGTGCAAAAGGAAAACAAGCTTTCTTCAGGAAATTTATCATTAATGTCATCTTCATCCAATTATTCTAGATGTAGATTATCCAACCTAGACAAATGGTCTGTAGCGAAATTTTCAGCCCCCTTCTCATCCTTTATTTCTGAATCAAATTTCTATAGCAGCAATACCTAACGGAACAATCGAGGTTTTGCATCAAATTTGAATAAAAGGTATCTTAAAGCTGAGTGGTCAATGTAAATAATCGCTTTTAAGAGAATTAGATAAGGTCGAAATTTAAGTGAAAACAATTCTCAGTTGTAGTGTAATTCGCTTGAGCTAGAGTGAGTGTCTTGCTAGCATAATGTATCAGTTGAAAGTGTTGGTCTTTTCATTGCCCTAATACTAATCTTATTACTGAGTCACTTGCATCATACATTAATTCAAACGGCATGGTCTAGTCAGGAACTACCGTGATAAGAGCATTGGTCAATTTTTCATTCAAAACATTAATAGCCTCTAAACAATTGGCGTTAAAATCAAATGGCTAACCCTTCTTAAGGAGCTTCATCAATGGCCTTGCTATCTTAGAGAAGTCCTTAATGAATCGCCAATAAAATCCAACATGTCCCAAAAAGCTTCTCACAACCTTCACAGATGATGGTGCTAGTAACCTTAATATCACTTCTATCTTACCCTTATCTACCTCGTTGCCTTTGTTTGATATATTGTGTCCTAACACAATGCCTTGTTGCACTATGAAATGGCACTTTTCCCACTTGAGAACTAAGTTCGTCTCCTTGCACCTCTACAGTACCCTTTTTTTAAATTTGCAAGGCATCCATTAAATGTATTATCAAACATAGAAAAGTCATCCATAAAGACTTCTATCACATCTTCTACTAAAGTATGCAAAAGCACCATAGGGGCAAGTAAAGGTAGTCTTCTCTTAGTCTTTTGGAGCTAACGGAATTTGAAAATAACTAGACATCCAATCTAAGAAACAGTAGTATTCATGATTGGCTAATCTCTTTAGCATTTGATCAATAAAAGGTAGTGGGAAGTTGTATTTCCTTGTAGCATCATTGAGTTTTCTATAATCAATGCATACTCTCCAATTAGTCACAATACACATCAGTATCAATTCATTCTTCTCATTTGGCACTACCATCATGCCGCCTTTCTTTGGAATTACTTGAACCGGACATACCCATGGACTATCTGATATTGGCTAGATGAGTCCTGCATCCATCAACTTCATTATCTCTTTCTTAACAACTTCCTTCATGTTGGGATTTAGCCTCCTTTGAGGTTACACTACTGATTTACATCTATCCTCCATCAAAATTTTATGTGTATAATAAGAGGGATTAATATAATACCCTAGGATTTGGAGCTAGTTCAATAACTATAGGATCTAAGCCTCTAAATTTAGGCCATCGGACTAAGTGATCAGTTTTATTTTAAACTTCACGTAAAGTTAGAAAAGTTAGATGAAGTAATTCAAGTAAAGTTAATTTCTTAAAATAAACTATATAAAAATATTAACTTGAGAAAAATGTTAATTTATTAATAAAGCTGATAATCGTAAAATTTAAGCTTTTAGATATAGCGAGATATTAAAGATAAGTTAATTAATTTTCAAAAATAATAAATGTAGACACCTAATGTTTGCTCCCACCCCCCCGGCTTTTATTTTTCAAATTAGACTATAAGGTCCTAAATTAGGAAAAGTTAAAAAAATAGAAAATTAAAGAAAGCCTAAAAAATAAATAAGAGAAAATAGGAATTTTAGAAAAATATAAAAAAAAAAAAAAGAAAATAGGAAAAAGTACAAAAAAAAAGAAATTTAAAAAATAAAATAAAATAAAAATAATACAAAAAATGAGAAAAATTTGAAAAATCATAAAAAAATTGAAAAAATAAAAGCTTTTAGAAAATAACATTTTATTAGAATAGATTTGTAATTTTAATATAGGTTTAGGAGTTGGGTCATTAAACCTAAGTTTAGATTTAAATCTAACTTAGGCTAAATGAGTCTTAATTGCACATATGGACAAGGTACAGGCTAACAACTCGATGGTTAAGCATATGGGTATAATACTAGCATTAAACATGAGGTATTGAGTTCGAAACTTAGCAAAGGCAAGGACGACTTCTTTTCTTATTTTTTCAATCATATTAGGAACTACCATGTGTTAGGATCTAATTACGCCACGTATCCTGACACATGGCATCCTCCTATTTGATGGCCTTACTAACGTCGTACTACGTGGTGTGCCATGTTAGCTGCCACGTGTCACAAATGACTCGTGGTATGCTAGGGTTGGCTAACATAGCTGACGTGACGCTACGTCAGTGCTACATCAACCCACTTTTCCCTTCCTTTCTTTCTTTTTCCCTTCGTTTTCCTCTCTTTCCCTCTCTTTCCCCCTCCTTCCTTCATTTTCCCTAGATTTCTAGCACCTTCCTCTTTGGACTGCACACTTTAGTACGATTTTTGGACTCTTTTTTGTTGCAACTTTGCCAAATCAATGGCAAAATTGCAAATCAGACATAGCTTACTATGAATTGGTACAGAAAACACATCCAAGTTTGGTTAATTACGTTTTCAAATCGAGCTTCAAAGATTGGGAAAAAACTGAAAACTCGGCTATTCCCATTAACTTCAATCCGAACTTTCCTTTGTTGCTGGGTTGAAATTCAAGTATAAATAGTGACGTCAATGAGCAGGGGAACCATTCTTAAGCTTCAGAATCGACTCTTAAGCTCTCCCTCTCTCTCGTGATTCTCTTTCTCCCTATCTTCGAATCTCTCTTTTTTAAGCCCTCGACCACAACCCAACACCACGGCTGTGACCCCCACTCCATTAGCTCTCGAACACGACCTCCCTTGACCTCTACCGTACCCCCCAGTAGTTCCACCAAGTTAGCCACTACCTGACCCTAATCGTCGCAAGCTACCCTTTCTCAAAACACCACCTTCGACCACCTTAGCCCCAAATTGAGCCCACAATTAAACTCCCCACACTCTCAAGCCCTTACCTCAGTCGACCAATCACTCTTAGCTACTCTCTCCAACACCAACTAAGCACCACCGTCTACCACCACCTCTAACAACTGCTAAATGACCACCTTAGGCCACTGCACTCGGCCTACCCCACCCCCCCAAGTCCAATCCCAAACACACAAATCTTCCCTCATTCCCAAAGAATTCAGCCCAAATTGTCTTGAACTATCCCTATATGACATTGCTAAAGAAGGATTACAAGTGACCCAAGTTGGTTTGACGACCCGACCCACAATCCAACCCGCAACCCATTACCGACCCGACCTAACCTGCACTCTCCACCCTAGTTCGAACCTTTACAAGATTTCATTTTACTTTTATTTATTTATTTTGTTTATCTATTTATTTATTTGATCCATTTATTTATTCCATGTAAATGTAATCAAATTAAAAAAAAAGGAAAAGGAAAAAAAAAGAAAGAAATGAAAAAGAGAAAAAACAAAGAAAAGAGAATTTTTATTATTTTTAGTTGTTTTCACATTTTAACAAAAAGGATAAGTAATAAAAAAATAGAAAATAAAAAAATAAAGACAAAAATAATAAAAATAAAAATAATAAAAGAAAAACATTTAACCACTTAGAAAAACATATTTTTCAAATAAATAAAAATAAAATGGATCCTTTCCAAATTAGGGTACTTTAGATTTTCCAAAAATGAGCAAATTTAGGATCCTTAGGAAATTTCTTCAAATAAATTAAAATAGGTAAAAATGTAAACCCGGATGTTTTTTTAAAATTAAAATTAATCAACCCGCTATGTTTTTGGTAAACGAACTATGGAAGTCTAATCCCAAATAGCGGGTATGTAGACACTCGTATACAAGTACAAGGCAACTTAAAATATGGAAAGTTTTATTTTTTTTCCATTTTTAGATATTTATGTAAATTGACCAATTTAGTTGCATGTATCATAATTAAATGTATTTTAGAAATTAAAAAGGGTATATTTGAAAAGTGAAGTTAAATTCGGAAAGTTAAAAGTAGTACCCATTTAGGGTTTAATAAATTAGCCTCCGGATCCAGATCTCTAGTTTTCAAAAAACCGTATTTATAACTTGGTTTTTTAATTGATAGACTGGTAGCTAGGTTATAACTAGTCTATCTAATTGGTTATAACTTAATCCTTTTTCCCGACTCCGGTCGGGTGGCGACTCCAAATCTTTTCAAGTTGGAAAAAATGGTCTTCTTTAAACCCTAGTTGAGGGTTAATATTAAACGGGTAGAGTTTAGTATTGATCGATTTAGAGAAGACTTAATTTTATAAAAATAACTGGGAGGGTGAAAAACTAGGCTCGACAACTTAGTTACTCTATTAGGCACTATTAAGAGGGCTAACCACTTAAAAACATTTCAAAATTAAAATCACTTTTCAAATTACTCGCATTGTTTAGTTATTTATTTGTTTATTTATTTATTTTTTTTATATTTTGATTTGTTTATTTATTATTGGCTTCGTGTACATATTTGTTTTAATTAACATATTTATTTTAGTAGGCATGAGATTTATTTTGTTGCATCATGAATGCATGATAAATATGGTCAAATCCGGGCCATCATAAAACCTTAAGACGGGGAGCCATTATGTAAAGTCTCGAACGTAGTAGGGCAACCACCATTCAAGGCTGATTAGGCTACCCACTTAGACTTCGATGTGACCAAAGAATCGTTTCTTTATAAATGTGCAGGGTCACAGAGTTTAAGGACTATTAAAACCTACCTGTCTTGCATTACATTTCATAGGGTCAACAAATAACTAACAAAACGGCAATATTACATAAAAAAGAAAAAAAAATGACAAAGATTATGTAGTTTTTCCCTATATTCTTCTTAGAATTGATGTACATAGGAGGTCTTGTATATTTTTTCTTCTTGTAATTAGCCTTTCCCTTGTAATTTATGCTTTCTTTGTAATGTTTTAGAAATGGTTAACTCATCCAACACCAAGGTTCTCGCTAAAGAGATTCATGTCCACAAACCTGCAAACCCAAATCCTATACTCATCTAATGGTTTCAAACCTTCATCTCGAGAGAGCAACAATTCATTACCAACAAAATTAGACCCATACTCTCATTAGCCAAAGTGAAGGTTAACATCACGCTAGTAAGGGCCTTAGTCTATTTTGGAAGCCCAAAGAAGTGGGTTTTCAATTTAAACCACATCTAATCAACCCAACTCTAGAGGAGTACACCCAATTGCTCTAAGCCCCTCCTTTAGACAGAATATATGTCCCAGAACTCAACTTCGGCCTAACATATATCTTCTCAAAATTCTTAGGAATCCGTAAGACTAAGATAAATGAGGCCTTAAACGACTGCAACAAATATACCATCAAGATATGAGATCTAGTCCATTGGTTCTAGAATGAGCCTAGTTCCAACAGTCAAGCACTATTTATTGGGAATTGGAGAGAAAACAGAATCAAGGCCTATGTGCTAGTTAGGTTCGCTACTATCTTATTACTAAGTGGGTCTCTTCTTATACACTTTAGGGTAACAAAGTTAATGGCTCAATCTGGGAAGGTAAATCTTACATTCCTACCTTACTTGCTGAGCATATAAGGAATCTTAATTTCCTTAAGGAAAGGGGTTGTGGAGATCTTAAGTCAAGCATGTCACTATTAATGGTTTAGTTCGTTAGTCACATCAAGTGCTTTGGGTTTGATTTAATAAGAGGAGTATTTATGAATAAGATTGACCTTATTGATTCTTTCATCGATAAGATCAAATTACCAGAAGATATCCCTACCCTTCTCTGGATAGAGGTTCTACAAGATTTCCGAGTAGAAGACATACTGTAGACTACTAGGTAGAGCAATTACACTAGGGTCATACTGATTTACAAAAATTACCATACCGTACCACTGATCGGGATGAGCTGGTATATAATCTACTATCCAAGCAACATGGTAAGACAATTTGGAGGGATCCAAGACATAGTTCACAAACCTTCATTGGAACCATTCACTCTTAATCTTGAAGAGCCTCACTCTATAGAAAAGGTATCCAAACTTCACAAGATTAAAGCTTGGTGGGACAACCAGACCATAAGCCCAAACATCGATCTGAGTGAGTTCATAGGAGAAGTGGACAAATGCCAAGTTACTAAAGAGTATTTATACAATCAACTTCATAAGGTAGGCGCAATGTGATATCGGGCACCAGAAGTCCTTCAAACCTCCCCTATGCACCCTAACTCTGAAATGGTGACCTATATGGACCAAATGAAAGTGCGTATGGAGATCTTCTATGATGAGAAAGATAAATGGGTGAACCTATGCTGAGAATCTAAACAAAGGTCACACACCCTAGAACACCAGTTGAAGATGGCTTAGAAGAAAATTCATGAGTTTGAAGAAGTAGTTAAGCATAACCAAAAGATGAAGAAAATGTCATCTAGCCTATAGAAAAAAAAAAAGAAAATTAACATAGATGAATTTGTACCTTTTTCTTTCTTTTATGTAATAAGACTCTAGGAATCCAAAAATAATGAATAACTTGCTGTTCTGTTAATCATTTTTCGATCCTCTCCTTTTCATCTATGTGATTCACTTGCATTTCATTCATTTGCATCCTTTTTCAAAATATCCCTATGCTAACTTGTTGAGAACTGGTTTTCGCCTGGTCGCTAGGATAGCTCCCAAACGTCAAACTTTCCAGAGAAGCCCCATCAAAACTCGTTCTTAAACTAAGATGGCCAACTTAGGAAACAAAAACAATAATGGCAACAGCAACCCTAAGGTTATTGACTCTACAGAGTTGAGATTCCAACCTTTGGAATGAACAATGGGAAAAATGGTAGATCAACTGAGCTTCCTTGCTAATAGCATCTCTCTACTTAGGTCTACAGCCCTATCAAATCAAGAGCACTCCAAAGCCCGATATAAAGAGAATACTGAGGCCCTACCCTTGAAACAGAAGAAGCTTTCCCTAAAGGCAATCAAGGCTTTAAATCCTTTGAAACTGAAGGGGTATTTCTAAAGGCCAACCGAACCTTTAAGTCGAATACTTACTCATTCCCAATCAACCCAAAGCCTAAAGTTGACTAGGACAAATTGATGGAGCTCGAAGAGTGGTTAACTCGACAAATCACTGAAAAAATGAAAATGCTCGAGGGGTATGATAGATTTGAGCATGCTGGAATAACGGACTTCTTTGCCTACAATTATGGAAGCTTCCTAGAAAAATTCAAAGTACCTAACTTCGAAAAATACAATGGGATTGGATGCCCCAAGTTACATACTCGATTATATGTACGTAAGACGGGCAAGTATGCACAGTATGATCAACTCATGGTCTAAACCTTTCAGGACAGCTTTGATAGGCCCTGCCTTAACCTAGTATGCCCAGTTGAACTTAAATCAGGTGAATACATGGGAGAAGCTGGCTAAAGCATTCTATGAGCATTATAGATTTAATGTCGAAGTAGCACCAACAATGATGGATTTGGTTGTCCTAAGGAAAAGGCACAATGAATCCTTCAAAGAATATGCTCAAAGGTGGAGATCCTTAGTCGCAAGGGTATCTACCCCTATGATTGAAAAAGAGCTGATGGCAACTTTCATTAACACTCTCACCTGATTGGACAAGCCTCTTCTAGCTTTGTAGAAATAGTGGTAGTAGGGTGCCAAATTGAGAGTGCCATTTCCTTTAGCAAGTTGCAAGAAACAACAGATAGAAGACCACCCTCTGCTAAACTCACCACCAGCAAGCCTAAAGAAGCTACTATTAGCATGGTCAACTCGAATGCGAGACGTAACTCCTAAGTTTCTTTTAAGACGAATCCTTTGTTAGCTCAACCACAGTACAGAAGCCAACTACAGGCTAACAGGGCCCCGAGGCAGTTCACTAGAATACTTGTTCCACTAAGTCAGGTGCTTGAGAAGTTAAGAAGAGATATTCTACTAATTCTAAGGCTCCTAGTGAAAGGTATAGGCTGAAGTTCTTTGATCCAAATGCAAGATGTCAATATCATCTAGGGCAAGTAGGCCATTCAATTGATTCATGCTAGAGGTTGAAAAACAAAATCCAAGATTTGATCAATGAAGGTCCAGTATAACTAGATTTTTTGGAGGCTCATACCCCAAACGTCAACAACAACCTACTGCCAAACCATGGACCTATCATCAATATGATTTCTGACCACTTAGAATCTGCCATCAACATGATTGGTCGAAACCAAGAACCAAAGGTTTATAGGTTCTATAAAAAAGAGGTCTCACAAACTAAAAGGTATACATTCCACGTACCTGTGGCCCCTGAAAATTATAAAGCTACCACCTTCAATTACTAGGCAATAAACCAAGGGCAATCAAGCTCACTTGTAAAGGGGATCACTCGCTCCAGTAGAATCTACAATCCAAAGGAAGACTTAAAAAAGAAAGGCGTATAGGAAATGCTAAACATTGAACAAACTGAACATGGAGAAGGATTAACTGCCTTCACCAAGATGATCAAATCTACTGAATACAAAACAATGGACCATCTTGCTAAGTCTCTGGCACCAATATCCCTCATGAGTCTATTGTTGGCATCAAACCCACACTAAGAGTCCTTATTCAGAATATTAAGGGATGTTAAGGTCTCTCATGAAATCTCGGTTGAAAGGATTGGCTCTATCACCAATTCTATCCTCACCATAGATCAAATTTCCTCCTCCACTGAGAAACTGGGTGAAGAAGGTACCTAGCGCACAAAGCCTCTATTCATAATAGTAAGGATAAATAACATCATCATAACAAGAGTCCTCATCGACAATGGGTCGTCTCTAAATGTTTGTTCTTTGGCCACCCTGGATTTATTGGGCATCGATACAACCACTATCAAACCTAGTTCAACAACGGTAAGAGCTTTTGATGGATCCAAGAGAAAGATAATAAGGGAGGTGGACTTATCAGTTGATAACAGCTTGCAGACATTCAACATCCCATTCCAAGTTTTAAACATTCCAAGGACCTTCAATCTATTATTGGGAAAGCCTTGGATACATTTAGCAGGGGCCATACTGTTAACTCTTCACTAAAAAGTTAAGTTCATCTCCAATGGCTAAGTCATCACAATTCTGAGTGGCCAAGATTATGCAATCTATAAAGAGATAGCCATATCCTATATCAGTATAGAAGAACAAGAGGACTTTGGACTCCAGATGTTTAATGAGGTGTGCATGATCACCAATTAGTAGAAGGAAGAGAGGTTGAAATACAAAGAAGGACAATTTGGGTCCTGTGGGTTAGGGTACATTCCAACCCCAACAAAAGAATTGCAAAGAATGCAAGCCAGGGGCAAAGAGGGTGACAGGTTATATTACACTCCAATGAACTTCCCACCATTGTCAAAAACTTTCATCAAGACCGAAACCCAAAACTCAAAGCCCACTAAAGAAGGCACTTCCTACAAGAATGAAGGGGCTGGCCTAATCAACAAAGCCCATCACTTGAATAATTGGCTCTCCATCCCTGTAAATAACAATAAGTCTTCCCTAGGGTAAAGGATGAATCATGACTCAGTATTTTATAGAATTTTGTAATAAATTGCCTCTGTTCTCCAAATGTTTATACTCAACAGAGAGTTCCCCAAAATAAAATCAGCTTCTTTTCTCTTTATTCCTACCTTACTTATACTCTTCCTTTTGCACACTTTCTTTTTCTTTCTAGATCTAACGACTTAAATAAAGGTTATGGATATCTCGCACAGATAAGCAATGAGAATATTGATATCACTTTCAGCCTTACTTGGTTAGTCATCAAGAGTGATGTTGATGACCATAATGACGTATAAGAAAGTTGGCAAAAACACGAAATGAGTAAAATTTCCATTGATGAGCCAATAGAGATAATTAATGTCAGTACCCACGAAAACCCTAAGGTATTGAAGGTTAGGGGAAATTTGGAAGAAAATCAAGAGATAGAGATGACCACATTACTATCCAAATACCAAGATGTATTCACATGGTCTTATGACAATATGCCCGGATTACACCCATCGATCGTAGTCCATCACTTACCCACACAAGAGCATATCAAACCTAAGAAACAAAAGTTAAGAAGGTTTCAACCAAATATCTTGTTGGAAATTAAGGAAGAAGTCAAAAAATTATTAAAAGTTAACTTCATTGAGGTATTTGATTATCCTGAGTGGGTAGCCAACATAGTACCAGTTATGAAGAAGAATGGGAAAGTCAAGGTGTGCATGGATTTTCGAGACCTCAATCAAGCAATCCCTAAAGATAATTTTCCTTTGCCCCATATTGTATTGGTCGATAACACAGTCGAAAACCATATTTTCTCTTTCATGGATTGATTTTCTAGGTATAACTAGATTCGAATGGTTGAAGAAGATAAAGCTAAGACCACGTTCATCATAACTTGGGGCATGTTTTGCTCCAAAGTGATGCCTTTCGGACTCAAAAATGCTAGGGCAACTTACCAAAGGGCCATGGTAGCAATTTTTCATGACATGATGTATAAAGAAGTTGAGGTATATGTCTATGATATGATTGCTAAGTCTAAAGAAGGAGAAAATCATGTGGAAAATCTAAGGAGATTGTTTGATAGGTTGAGAAAATTCCAACTAAAACTCAACCTAGAAAAGTGTACTTTTGAGGCAACTTTAGGGAAGTTATTAGGTTTCATAATCAGCTAAAGGGGCATTAAAGTGGACCCTGATAAAGTTAAAGCAATAGTTGACCTTCCTCCACCACACACACTTGAAGAAATTAGAGGTTTGTTGGGCCGTTTAAACTATATAGCCCGGTTCATATCCCAACTCATAAACAAGTGTTGTCCTTTATTTAAGTTGTTAAAAAAGAATGCTAAGATCAACTGGGATGAAGAGTGTGAGCAGGCCTTTACAACAATCAAAGAATACCTCATGATCCCTCTAATTCTGTTTGCTCCGAAACTTAGGAAGCCTTTATTTCTATACTTGACAATGTTACCAAAGTCCATGAGGTGTATGCTTAGCCAGAAAGATGAGGAAGGAAAGGAATGGGCTGTCTACTACTTGAGCAAAAAATTTACTAAAGGGGAGCAAAGATATTCAAAAATTGAAAGAACCTATTGTGCGTTGGTCTAGGTAATGCATCGGCTCGGACAATACATACTCTACTACTAAGTTGAATTACTGACTCAACACGATCCCCTGAAGTACTTAGCAGACAAACCGGTTCTAATTGGTAGAATCTCAAAGTAGCAGGTGCTACTATTAGAGTTTGACATTACATATGTGAACCGAAATTTAGTCAAAGGGCAAGCTTTAGTAGATTAATTAGCAGAAAACCCCTCTGATAGTATTCCCCAAGAAGTATAAATCAATTTCCCCAATGAGGGTATCTCAGTGGTTAGAGGAAACTCTAGTAAAGGAAAGGATAATGAGCCACCAAAATGGAAAATGTTCTTCAATGGTGCAACCAACGTGTTTGGGTGTAGAATTGGGGCAATACTAATATCCTCAGAAGGTATTTAGTATCTTGTGGCCATAAGGCTCGTTTTCCCATACACTAATAATATTGCTGAATTTGAAGCATGCATTATGGGACCCAAGATGGCCCTAGAGAAAGACATTCAAGATTTAGAAGTGTATGGAGACTCCTCACTCATTATTAGCTAAGTACGGGGAGAGTACAAAAATAAAGATCTTAAGCTGGTGCCTTATGACCGGCATTTGATGAAATTAAAAGAAAGTTTTAATGAAGTCACCTCCAATCACTAACTAAAGACTCATAACCAAATTGCTGATGCTTTAGCTACACTAGCATTTATGATCCAGATATTTGGTGGAGTCGAGATTCAGCCCCTTACTATTGAAATTGAAGACAAGCTTGCCTTCTACTTAATGATTAAGGGTATGAACGACCAAAAACCGTGGTATCATGATATTAAGATGTTCTTACAATAAGGCACATACCCTGAAGAGGCTGAGAAAAGAGATAAAAAGATGATTAGGCAATTAGCCACTCAATTCTTAGCAAGCAAGTCCACCTTATACCGATGCTCATGTGACGGTACACTCTTAAAGTGTATGGCTAATGAAGAGGCTGAGAAGTTAATGAAAGAGGTAGATGAAGGAGTATGTAGCCCTTACATGAATGGATACATGTTGGCAAAGAAAATCATGAGGCTAGGGTATTATTGGTCAACAATAGAAAGTGATTGCATCAAACATGTTAGACATTATCATTTATGCTAAGTTTATGCAAATAAGATAAACGCCCCGCCTCGGGAATTACATGCCCTCTCAGTACCATGGCCTTTTTCAATATGGGGCATAGATATCATCAGCTCTATCACTCCAAAAGCATCTAATGGACATCGCTTCATATTAGTCACCATTGACTACTTCAGCAAATGGGTAGAGGCTTCGTCTTACTCAAATGTTACTAAAGGGGTCATAGTTAAGTTCATTAAGAGAGATATCTTGGCTCGGTACGAGACTCTTGAAACAATCATCACCGATAATGGCACCAATCTCAACAACAAGCTTATGACAAAATTATGTCGGTAATTTTGAATCATTCACAGGAATTCTACTCCTTATCGACCCCAAATGAATGGAGTTATTGAAGCAGTAAAGAAAAACCTCAAAAGAATCGTTGAAAAAATGGCTGTTACATATAAGGACTAGCATGAGATGTTACCTTTCTCACTCATAGCCTATCAAACTTCCATCAAAACGTTGATTGGAGCAACACCATACTCTTTAGTATACGGCACTGATGTAGTGTTACCAGTAGAGGTTGAGATCCCATCCCTTAAGGTACTATCAGAAATTCATTTGGGCAATGCTGATTGGGTAAAGAAACGCATCGAATAGCTAAACCTGATTGATGAAAGGAGATTGACGGCCTTGTTTCATAATCAATGTTATCAGCAAAGAATGGCTCGAGCCTTCAATAAAATGGTAAGACCTTGTAACCTTAAAGAAGGAGATTTGGTGTTAAGAAAAGCTATCCCCAATGCATAAGACTCTAGAGGGAAATTCACCCCCAATTACAGGGGTCCTTATGTCGTGAAGCAAGTATTATCAGGAGGGGCTTTGATTTTGTCCCAAAGGGATCGTCCAGACTTAAGAGACCCTGTAAATGCTGACATTGTAAAATTGTGCTATCCATAAGAAGTCAATGGGAATTTTGCTCGAAACATGAAAATGCTTGTCATTTTGAATGTCATTGTGGTCTAATTTTCATTATCTACAAGCAAATTTGGTATCCTTAGCCATGGTCGTCATTGGAATAATCACCCTCTCCATGAAAAGGTCTAATTCCCTTTACCTCATTTAATCAAACCTATACATTGCAAACATAAGAGGAGTTAAGGAATAAGATCTAGAACATTGGTAATTAACAAAATTCTTTAAATACTTTATTATGGATTGATCCCCCACAATGGGGAGCTTTATTGTCTATTTTTTCAAAGGAATGTGAAACTTAAGTAAGCAATCATAGTAAATGGGAATTAGGCTTTTGGGTTCCAAAGAAACAAAAACAATGGGTGGTTTTTCCTACATCAGGCTAATTTCATTAACTTCTCCGAAAAGAACCAATGAAATCAAGAACGTTGATGACAAGAACATCTGAGTTGATAATAAAGGACCAAAAGAAAGAGTCAGTAAGTTTCTGATGGGGGCTTTTCCAAAAGGTTTAACGAATTGGACGCTATCAATAAGATCGAGTAAGTATTTCTATACAGTGTTAGCACACCAATTTTTTTTCTTGCATTTAGATCAATTTTGACTCCCAAAAATCTTTTTAACCAACTCATAAGGCATTTACTTTCTGTATTTAGTGTTTAGCTAACCTACGAAGACATGATCCTAGCTCAATTCATCCATCCAATCCATAGGGTCCCTCTATTCAGCAAATTTCTTACAAGCAAGCTGCTTTCTTCACCAAGTTCAGTAAGGCACTTCCTTTCACCAGGTTTCTCTTAATCAACTCGTAAAGCAATTACCTTCATCATCTTCTTAACTAGCCTTTAAAGCATTGTTTCATTCTTCTTAAGGTCTTAGCTAGCTTTAGGAGCGCTTCACCTGCCTTAGTTAGTGAACTCATTAAGGTACGACCAAGTTTGCTCATCCTTCTTAAGGTATTAGTTAGCTCTAGGAGCACTTTACCTGCCATGGTTAGTCAACTCATTAGGGTACAACCAAGTTTTCTCATTCTTTCTTAGAGTCTTAGCCAACTCTAGGAACGCTTCGCTTACTATGGTTAGTTAGCTCATTAGGATACGACCAATTTTGCTCATCCTTCTTAGGGTCTTAGCTAGCTCTAAGAGCGCTTCACCCGCCTTGATTAATCAGCTCATTAGGGCACAACCAAATGTGCTTATTCTTCTTAGGGTTTTAGCCAACTTTAGGAGTGCTTCGCCCGCCTTGGTTAGTCAGTTCATTAGGGTACGACTAAGTTTGCTCATCTTTCTTAGGGTATTAGCCAGCTCTAGGAGTACTTTGCCCACCTTGGTTAATCGGCTCATTAGGGCATGACTAAGTTTACTCATTCTTTTTTAGGGTCTTAACCAACTCTAAGTGCGCTTTGCTTACCTTGGTTAGTCAGCTCATTAGGGCATGACCAAGTTTGCTCATTCTTCTTAAGGCCTTAGCCAACTCTTGGAGTGCTATGCCCGTTTTACCTCGAGCATGGCTAAACTTCAATTCTTCTTTTAGTCTTTTAGCCAGCTCTTAGAGCACCACCCTTCTCTTCTCCAAATCCCTAATGGATTAGACCTAAGATAGCTAGCTAGCTATAGCGTTTCTTAGAATATAATTTGCTTTTTGGGCAAAAATAGTGTTTGTTTTATCTTTGTGACAAAGTTTTACTTAAATTTTATCATAAAGAGGGGCAATTGTAGACACCCAATTTTTGCCCCCCTCCCTTTTATTTTTTAAATTAGGTCATAAGGTCCTAAATTAGGAAAAGTTTAAAAAATAGAAAATTAAAGAAAGTCCAAAAATAAATAAATAAATAAGAAAAAATAGGAATTTTAGAAAAATATAAAAAAAAAAAGAAAATAAGAAAAAGCACAAAAAAAGAAATTAAAAAAAATAAAATAATAATAATAATTAAAAAAATGATAAAATTTTGAAGTCACAAAAAATTAAAAAAATAAAAGATTTTAGAAAATAACATTTTGTTAGAATAGATTTGTAATTTTAATCTAAGTTTAGGAGTTGGGTCAATAAGCTTGGGTTTAGATTTAAATCTAGCCCAAGCTGAATGAGTCCATATGTATAATTTAATTATACATATGGACAAGGCACTAGCTAACAGTCTGACGGTTAAGCATATAAGTATAATATTAGCATTAAGCATGAAGCTGTGGGTTCAAAACTTAGCAAAGGTAAGGAGGCCTTTTTTTCTTATTTTTTCAATCATATCAGGAATTGCCATATGTCAGGATCTGNGCACTAGCATTAAGCATAAGGTCTTGGGTTCGAAACTTAGCAAAGGCCAGGAGGCCTTTTTCTTGTTTTTTGGTTTTCAATCACATCAGGGGACTACTACATGTCAGGATCTGATTGCGCTACGTGTCCTAACACATGGCATCCTCGGATTTGATGGCTCAGTTGACATGGATCCACATGGCATGCCACGTCAGCTGCCATATGTGACGAATGACACGTGGCATGCCAGGGTTGGCTGGCACAACTGACGTGGCACCACGTCAGCCTACTTTTCCCTCCCCTTCTTTCCTTTTCCCTTCGTTTTCCTCTCTTTCCCTCTCCTTCCTTCATTTTCCCTATATTTCCAACACTTTCCTCTTCAGACCGCCTACTTCAACACGATTTTTGGGCCCTTTCTNAAGTCACAAAAAATTAAAAAAATAAAAGATTTTAGAAAATAACATTTTGTTAGAATAGATTTGTAATTTTAATCTAAGTTTAGGAGTTGGGTCAATAAGCTTGGGTTTAGATTTAAATCTAGCCCAAGCTGAATGAGTCCATATGTATAATTTAATTATACATATGGACAAGGCACTAGCTAACAGTCTGACGGTTAAGCATATAAGTATAATATTAGCATTAAGCATGAAGCTGTGGGTTCAAAACTTAGCAAAGGTAAGGAGGCCTTTTTTTCTTATTTTTTCAATCATATCAGGAATTGCCATATGTCAGGATCTGATTGCGGCACGTGTCTTGACACGTGGTATCCTCCTATTTGACGGCCTTGCTGACATGGTGCCACGTGTCACAAAAGATACGTAGCATGCCAGGGTTGGCCGGTACGGCTGACGTGGCACCACGTCAGCCTACTTTTCCCTCCCTTTCTTTCCTTTCCCTTCATTTTCCTCTCTTTCGCTCTCTTTCCCCCTCCTTCCTTCATTTTCCCTAGATTTCCAACACTTTCCTTTTCGAACCACCCACTTTAATACGATTTTTGGACTCTTTTTTGTTGCAATTTCGCCAAATAAATAGCGAAATTGCAAACTAGACATAGCCTACTATGAATCAGTATAGAAAATACATCCAAGTTTGGTCAATTATACATTCAAATTGATCTTCAAAAATTGGGAAAAAACTGAAAACTCAGCCACTCCCATTAACTTCAATCCGAGCTTTCCTTTGTTGCTGAGTTGAAATTCAAGTATAAATAGGGATATCAATGAGTAAGAAAACCATTCTCGAGCTTCAAAATTGACTCCTAAGCTATCCCTCTCTCTTACGATTCTCTTTCTCTCTCTAGCTCAATAAAAAGATAGAAAATAAAAAAAAGACAAAAATAATAATAATAAAAATAGTAAAAGAAAAACGTTTAACCACTTAGAAAAACATATTTTTCAAATAAATAAAAATAAAATAGATCTTTTCCAAATTAGGGTATTTTAAATTTTCTAAAAATGAGCAAATTTAGGATCCTTAGGAAATTTCTTCAAATAAATCAAAATGGGTAAAAACGTAAACCCGGATGTTTTTTTTTAAATTAAAATTAATCAACCCACTATGTTTTTGGTAAATAAACTACGAAAGTCTGATCCTAAATAGTAGGTACGTAGGCACCCACACACAAGACAGGGCGACTTAAAATATAGAAAGTTTTATTTTTTTCATTTTTAGATATTTATGTAAATTAATCAATTTAGTTGCATATATCATAATTAGATGTCTTTTAGAAATTAAAAAGGGTATATTTGAAAAACGAAGTTAAATTCGGAAAGTTAAAAGTAGTACCCGTTTAGGGTTTAATAAATTAATCTCTGGATCCAGATCTCTAGTTTCCAAAAAGCTAGATTTATAACTTGGTTTTTTAATCGATAGACCAGCAGCTAAGTTATAACCAATCTACTCAATTGGTTATGACTTAACTCTTTTTCCCGACTCCGGTCGGGTGGTGACTCCAAATCTTTTTAAGTTGGAAAAAATGATCTTCTTTAAACCTTAGTTGAGGGTCAATATTAAACGGGTAAGGTTTAGTATTGATCAGTTTAGAGAAGACCTAATTTTATGAAAAGAACCAAGAGAGTGAAAAATCAGGCTTGACAATAAACAAAGTTGAATTATGCATAATATATATGTATTTACATGTGATATGCATTAAATGTATTAAATATATACATATAATAATAATAAATTATTAAAATAATGGAAAATTAATAAAAAAATCGAATGGATGAGTCATTAAATGACGTGTTAAGCTAGGATTAATTGCAAATAATAAGTCAACACTTGGTTAAAGAGAGAATGACACATGGTACCTAGGAAAATATGAAATTGACATATGTAATTTTACCTTTTTACATGCAAAAAATCCTAAAAATTATAAATAAGGTTCCAAATATCATTTGAAATATTTTTGTAACCTAAAAACACAAGAACATAATTATAAACTCTACCTATTTAATACCGATTCTCAATTAGGGTTTCTGGACAACCATTCCTTTTTCTTTAAAAAACAACTTTAGAGTCGTTACTTGACTAAAGTTGGGAAAGATAGTTAAGTTTAGCCAAATGGGTAAATTGGTTATAACTTAGCTACTAGTCTAATCATTAAAAATAATTTTATAAAAAAGGTTTTTGAAATGAGAGAATTTGGATTCGGGAGTTAGGAATTTTCAACTTTTACAGGTATTATTGACTTTCTAAATTTAATCTTAATCTCTAAAAATCCCCTTTTTATTTCATAAGATGGAACTCAATTGTTAATTACTCTAATTGGGTAACTTAAGTAATCTAGAAAAAGGAAAATTTAGATTTTTTATTTTTATCGTCGCACTATAGGTGCATACATACCTACGATTCGGAATAAGACATACATAGTTCTTTTCTAAAAAATTTCAATGGGTTAAGTTGATTTTAGTTTTTTTAAAACAACTAGATTTATGTTTTTACCTATTTTGATTTATTTAAGAAAATTTCTTATAAGGCCCTAAATTGGTTTTTATTTTTGGAAATTCTAAATGATCTTGATTTAAAAAATGGTTGATTTGTTTTTATTTCATTTTTGAAAAATCAATTTTCTAAGTGACAAAAAGAAGTAATAATCTTTATTCTTTCTATTTACTTATTTATTTTTATTTTTTCATTTTTTTATTTATTATCTTATCCTACTTTTTTTCTATTTGCTTATTTCTTTATCTATTCCCATTATACTAAAAAAATAAATTATTAAACTATTTTTTTTCTTGTATTTTTTACTTTTTCTTTCCTTTTTCTCTTTTGTTTTTCTTTTTTTCTTCTTCTTTTTCGATACTACATTTACATTTGGGAAGAAAAAAATATTAAATAAAAAATAACAATAACAACTAAATAATAAGAAAATAAGAAAAGAAAAACAAAAATAAAGCTTTGAACCAGGAAAGGAGATATGGGTCGAATTAAGTGCTGGGTCAGATTTCGGGTCAAGTTTGAATCGGCTCTACTAGATTAGGATAGAGCTTCTACAGTAGTAGCAGTTACAACATGATTTAGCTTTGTTTAAGGCTCCAAATCGACTAGGAAAAGGGATTTATATGGTTTTCTAATTGAGTTTAAGGGGTGTAGGATCGATCCTATGGCCATTAGGGGTGGTTTAGGCAGTGTTAGAGCTTCACATTGCTTGGGGGTTGTTGGAAGTGAGTGGGTGATTGGTTTCAGGTTTAGGGAACCAAATGAGCTCAACCGTAGGCTGGGTTTTGGCCTTAGGTGGTTGAGAATGGTGGTTTGAGTGGGTCGTAGTGATGGTGGTAAGGGTTTGATTTAGGCTAGTTTGATGGGGTTACTTAGGGATATGACGATGGTTGAGAGAGGTAGCTTAAGCTATGGGCAATGCTCCTATGGTAGTGATTCAGCTCGAGCTTAAGTAGAGAGAGAGAATCGAAGAGAGAGAGGGTGAGTTAGAGAGAGAAAGAATGTAAGAATGAGAGAGAGGGTTTAGGAGTTGATTTTGAAACTTGTGAATGGTTGTCTACATCCGTAAACGTCCCCTAACACCCAATTTATAGTTGACTTTAACCTAAAAACAATGGAAAGTTTGAATTCAGATTTATTGAAAATGCTCGAAAACCTAGTTTTATTCCGATCTTTGGAGCTCAATTTAAATGCTCCATTGACTGAATTTGGGTATGTTATTGAGTCCAATTCAAAGTAGGCCATGCATTGAACAAAATCTAAGCAAGAGATTGGGTATAAGTATGTGAAATATATGCGAAAATTGAAGCCAAAGTAAAGGGAGCAGCCTGTTCTTAAGAAGGGAAGAGGAGAAAAATCAAGAGAAATAGGGGGAAAACTAAAGGAAAGAGAGGGAAAGTGCTGACATAGAACCACATCACCCGACTCGACCAATCCTAATATGCTACGTGTCATTACGTCAATAGGGTCATCTAATCTAATGCAACCAAGTATCAGGATTCGTGGTGCAGTCAAATCCTAACACGTAGAAGTATGCTAATTAACAAAAATAAAAAAGGCCCCCCTACCTTTGCCAAGATTTGAACCCAAGACCTCAGATTCAATACCCAAACTAAGTCCATGTGTTTGACCATTAGGCCATTGGCTAGTACCTTGTCCATATGTGCAAATTGCACATATGGACTAAGTCAACCTAGGTAAGATTCAAATCTAAGTTTAGGCCTAACGGCCTAACTTTTAATCTTATTTCAAAATTAAAAATCTATTAAATTAAAATGTCATTTTCTAAAATCTTTTATTTAATTATTTTTTTTTTCAAATTTTCTTATTTTCTAAACTTCTCAAATTTTTTGTATTTATTATGCTTTTTCTTGTTTTTCAATTTTTTTGGTATTTTCCTAAAATTCTTATTTTTTCTAAATTTCTTAATTTTTTTGGGTTTTCTTTAATTTCCTACTTTTTTTGTGCTTTTCTTAACTTAGGGCCTATTGAGAAAAGAAAGAAAAATAAAAATAAAGAGGTAAAAATTATGTGTCTACAACTGCCCCTCTATGTGGCGAAGTTTGAACAAAACTTTGCCATAAAGACAAAGAGACTATTTTTTCCCTTAGCATGACTTTAGAATAACTAATGTTATCCTAGAATTGATTTGGATGAAGAAATGAAACTTGGTCATACCTTTCTAGGCTCACTAACTTAGGCAGGAGTGTCTCTAAGGGATAAACAATCTTGAAATTGATTTAAAAGCTGATCATGCCTCACAAGGCTTACTAACCTAGGTAGGAGCATCTCTTAAGGAGTAGCAACTGCAAACTTGGATTTATCTAAAACCTAGTCATGCCTTACTAAGCTCACTCACCCAGACGAGAGCGTCTCTCGAGGACTAGCAACCTTAAACTGAGATCAATCTAAAACCTAGTCATGCCTCACAAGGCTTACTAACCTAAGCGAAAGCATCTCTTGAGGACTAGCAACCCTAAACTGGGACCGATCTAAAACCTAGTCGTATCTCATAAGGCTCACTAACAGAGGCAAGAGTGTCTCTTAAGGATAAACAACCTTCAATTGGGATTGATCTAAAACCTAGTCGTGCATCATAAGGCTAACTAATCTAAGCAGGTGCGTCTCTTAGGGATTAGCAACCTTAAAAGAGGATCGATCTAAAACCTAGTCAAGGCTTATAAGGCTCACTAACTTAAGTGAGAATGTCTTAAAGGGACTAGCAATCCTAAACTAGCATTGATCTAAAACCTAGTTGTGCGTTACATAGGATACTAACCTGAGCGAGAGCATTTCTCTGCGACTAGCAACATTAAACTGGGATCGATCTAAAACCTTGTCGTGCCTCACAAGGCTTACTAACCTCAGCGAGAGCATCTCTCGAGGACTAACAACCCTAAACTAGGATCAATCTAAAACCTAGTCTTACCTCACAAGGCTTACTAACCTAGGCTGGAGCGTCTCTCGAGGACTAGCAACCCTAAACTAGGATCGATCTAAAACTTAATTATGCCTCGCCAAGCTTACTAACCTAGGTCAAAGTATCTATCGAGGACTAGCATCTCTAACGTGTGAATGAGCTAAAAACTAGTCATGCTATATTAGGCTTACTAACCTAGGTAAGAGCATCTCTCGGGGAATAACAACCCTAAACTGGGATCAATCTAAAACCGAGTCATGCTACACTAAGCTCACTAACCTAGATGAAAGTGTCTCTTGGGGATTAGCAACCTTAAACTGGGATTGATCTAAAGCCTGGCTATACATCACTATGCTCACTAACCTCAATGGGAACATCTTTCAGGGATTAGTAACCCTAAACTAAGATTAATCTAAAACATGGTCGTGCCATACTAGGTTTACTAACCTAAGTGGGAGTATCTCTTGGGGACTAGCAAACTTAAGATGGGATTGATCTATAATGTGCTCATGCCTCACTAGGCTTACTAACTTAGGCGGGAGCATCTTTCGGGGCTTATTAACCCTAAACTAAGATCAATGAAAAACCTAGTTGTACCTCATAAGGCTTGCTAACCTTAGCGTATGCGACTCTCAAGGACTAACAACCCTAAATTGGGATTGATCTAAAACCTGGTCATGCTACACTAGGCTTACTAACCTGGATAAGAGCATTTCTCAAGGATTAGCAACCCTAAACTGGGATTGATCTAAAGCCCAGCCATACATCATTATGCTCACTAACCTCAACGGGAGCATTTATCGACAACCTTAAACTAAGATCAATCTAAAACATGGTTATACCACATTAGGCTTACTAACCTAGGTGGGAGTATCTCTTAGGGACTAGTAAACCTAAGATGGGATTGATCTATAACGTGTTCGTGCCTCACTAGGCTCACTAACCTAAGCGAGAGCATCTCTCGAGGATTAGCAACCTAAAACTAGGATCAATAAAAAACCTAGTCGTGTCTCACAAGGCTTGTTAACCATGGCGTAAGTAACACTCAAAGATTAGCAACCTTAAATTGGGATCGATCTAAAACCTGGTCATGCTACACAAGGCTTACTAACTTAGACGAGAGCATCTCTCATGAATTAGTAACCCTAAATTAGGTTCGATCTAAAACCTAGCTGTACCTTGCTAAGCTTGCTAATGTCGGTAAGAGCATCTATTAGAGACTAGTAACCCTAAGTAAGGATCAATCTAAATCTTGGTCATGCCATACTAAGCTTACTAATCTAAGCAAAAGCGTTTCTTGGGGACTAGCAAACCTAAGTTAAGATTGATCTAAAACCAGTTCATACATCACTAGACTCACTAACCTAGGTGGGAGCGTTTCTCGAGGACTAGTAACCTTAGTGCTTCACTAAGCTCACTAACCTAGGTAGAAGCATCTCTCAGGGATTAGCAAATGTAATGTGGGATCGATCCAAAACGTAGTCGTACCTCACTAAGCTTACTAACTTAGGTGGGAGCGTTTCTCATGGATTAGCAACCCTAAACTGGGATTGATTTAAAACTAAGTCATGCCTCACAAGGCTTATTAACCTTGGTGGGAATGTCTCACGGGGATTAGCAATCCCAATCTGGGATCAATCTAAGACCTGGTCGTGCTTTACTAGGATCACTAACTTAGGCAGGTGCATCTCACAAGTAATAGCAACCATAAATTGGGATCGATCTAAAACCTAGCCATGTCATACTAAGCTTACTAAACTTTGCTAAAATGTTTCTTAGAGACTAGCAAAATTGAACTGGGATCGATGTAAAACCTAGTCATGCCACATCAGGCTCACTAACCTAGGAGGGAAAGTCTCTTGGAGAATAGCAACCCTAAATTGGAATCGATCTAAAACCTGGCCTTACCTCGATAAGCTCACTAACCTATATAGAGGTATCTTTGGTGGACTAACAATGCTAAAATGGGATCGATTTAAGTCTTAGTGGTGCTTCACTAGGCTCATTCACCTAGAAGGGAGTGTCTCTCATGGACTAGCAATTGTAATGTGGGATCGATCTAAAACATGGTCATACCTCACTAAGCTTAGTAACTTAGGCGGGAGCATCTTTCGGGGAATAGTAACCCTAAACTGAGATCGATCTAAAACATAGTCGTACATTACAAGGCTCACTAACTTAGTTGGGAGAGTCTGTCAGAGACTGGCAACCCTAAACTAGGATCAATATAAAACTTAGTCGTACCTCATAAGACTTATTAACCTAGGCAATTACGTTTCGCGTAGACTAACAACACTAAACTAGGATCGATCTAATACCTGGTCGTACTGCACTTGGCTCACTGACCTAGGCTGAAGTGTCTCTTGAGGACTAGCATCCCTATTGTAAGATTATGCTAAAACCTAATCGTACCACATCAGGCTTACTAACCTAGGCGGGAGCATCTCTTAGAGAATAGTAACCCTAAACTAGGATCAATCTAAAACCTGGCCATGCCTCACTAGGCTCATAACCTAGGTAAAAGCGTCTCTCGGGGACTAGCAACCCTAAATAAGGAATGATCTATAACTTAATCGTGCCTCATAAGCTATACTTATCTAGGTAAGAACGACTCTCGGGGATTAGTAAACCTAAACTAGGATCAATCTAAAACCTAGCCATGCATAACAAGGCCCACTAACCTAGGCCTGAGCATCTCTCAAGGTCTAGAAACCCTAAACTGGGATTGATCTAAAACATGGTTGTGCCTCACTAGGCTTACTATCTTAGGTGCGTGCGACTCTCGGAGACTAACAATCCTAAACTAAGATCAATCTAAAACTTGGTCATGCTATACTAGGCTCACTAACCTAAACGAGTGCGTCTCTCGGGGATTAGCAACGTTAAAATGGGATCGATATAAAACCCAGCCATACCCTACTAGGCTTACTAACCTCAATGGGAGCATCTCTTGAGGACTATCAACCTTAAACTATGATCAATCTAAAAGTTGGTTGTGCCATACTAGGCTCACTAACCTAGCCAGGAGCATCTCTTGAGGACATGTAAACCTAAGTTAAGGTTGATCTAAAACCTGTTCCTACCTTATTAAGCTCATTAACCTAGGTAAGAACGTCTCTTAGGGACTAGCAGCTCCAAAATGGCATCGATCTAAAACTTAGTTAAACCTTACTAAGCTCACTAACTTAGGTGAGAGCATCTCTCGGGGACTATCAATCCTAATGTGGGATCGATCCAAGATGTAGTCGTGCCTCATGAAGGTTACTATCCTAAGTGGGAATGTCTCATAAGGACTAACAACCCTAAACTATGATCAATTTAAAACTTGGTCGTGCCTTACTAGGCTCATTAACTTAGGCAGGAGCGTCTTACGGGTAATAGTGACCATAAATTGGGATCGATCTAAAACTTGGTCGAGCCACACTAAGCTCACTAACCTCGACTATAATGTCTCTCGAGGATTAGCAACCCTATACTGAGATCGATCTAAAACCTGGTCGTGCCTCATTAGGGTTACTAACCTAGGTGGGATCATCTCTTGGGGACAAGCAACCTTAAATTGTAATCAATCTAAAATGTAGGTGTGCCTCACTAAGCTCACTAACCTAGGTGGGAATGTCTTTAATGGATTAGCTACCCTAAAATGGGATCGATTTAAAACCTACTAGTAGCTCACTAGGCTCACTAACATAGAAGAGAGAGTATCTCTCAGGGATTAGCAATCGTAATGTAGGATCGATTTAAAACCTAGTTGTGCCTCACTAAACTCACTAACCTAGGCCAGAGTATCTCTCGAGAACTAGTAACCCTAAACTAGGATTAACTTAAAACATAGTCATGCTTTACAAGGCTTACTAACTTAGGTAGGAGGGTCTCTCAAGGACTAGCAACCTTAAACTATGATATACATAAACCCTAGTTATACCTTACAAGGTTCACTAAACTAGGTGGTAACTTCTCATGGGGACTAGTAACCTTAAACTCAGATCGATCTAAAACTAGATCATGCCTTGCTAAGCTCACTAAGCTAAGTTAGAGTGTCTTTTGAGAACTAGCATCCCTCATGTGGGATCGAGCTAAAACCTAATCGTGCTACATTAGGCTTACTAACCTAAGCGGGAGCATCTCTCGATGAATGGCAACCCTAAATAGGGATCGATCTAAAACCTAATCGTATCTCACTAAGCTCACTAACCTAGGTAAAAGCATCTCTCGGGGACTAAAAACCTTAAATTAGGAACAATCTAAAACCTAGTAGTAACTCACAAGCTACACTAACCTAGGTAGGAGAGGATCTTACAGATTAGCAACCCTAAACATGGATTAATCTAAAACTTAGTCATACCTTACAAGGCTCACTAACCTAGACCTGAGCGTCTCTCAGGGTCTAGCAACCCTAAACTAGGATAGATCTAAAACATGGCTGTACCTTACAAGGCTGACTAACTTAAGCATGATTGTCTCATAGGGACTAGTAACCCTAACCTAGAATCAATCTAAAACCTAGTAATGCTACATTAGGCTCACTAACCTAAATGGGAGTGTCTCTCAAGGATTAGTAACCCTAAACTATGATAGATCTAAAACCTGGCCATATCTCACTAGGCTCACTAACTTCAGCAGAGCGTCTCTTGGGGACTAGCAACTTTAAACTGGGATCAATCTAAAACTTGGTTATGTCACACTAAGCTCACTAACCTGGGCAGGAGCATCTCTTACGGACTAGCAAACCTAAATTGGGATTGATCTAAAACCTATTCATACCTCACTAGGCTTACTAACCTAGGCTGAAGCGTCTTTCGGAGACTAGCAACCTTAAAATGGCAATGATCTAAAACTTAGCTGTACCTTACTAGGCTCACTAACTTAGGTAAGAGTGTCTTTCAAGTACTAGCAAACATAATGTGTGATTGATCCAAAACGTGGTCGTACCTCACTAAGCTCACTAACCTAGGCATAAGCGTCTCTCAAGGATTAACAACCCTAAATTGGGATCGATCAAAAACCTTACTATACCTCACAAGGCTTACTAACTTAGGCGGGAGCATCTTACGAAGACTAGCAACCCTAAACTGGGATCAATCTAAAACTTTGTTATAGTACACAAGGCTCACTAGCCTATGAAGGAGCGTCTCTCAGGGACTAGCAACCTTAAGTTAGGATCGACGTAAAAACTTGTCGTACCATACTGGGCTCATAAACCTAGGTAGGAGCATCTTTCAAGGTTTAGCAACCCTGAACTGGAATCGATCTATAACCTTACCGTGCCTCACTGGGATCACTAACTTAGGCATGAGCATCTCTCAAGGACTAGAACCCTAAACTAGGATTGACCTAGCACCTAGTTGTACCTCACTAGGCTCACTAACCTAGGTGAGAGCATCACATAGGGACTAGCAAACCTAAATTGGGATTGTTATAAAACCTGGTTATACCTCACTAGGCTCACAAACCTAGACGGGAGCATCTCTCGAGGGCTATCAATACAAAAATAGGATCGACCCAATACGTAGTCATACCACACTATGTTCACTAACCTAAGCGGTAGCATCTCTCAGGGACTAGCAACTGTGATGTGGCATCAATCTATAACCTGGTCATGCCTTGCCTTACAAAGCTCTCTAACTTAGGCAGGAATGTCTCTCGAGGACTAGCAACCCTAAACTGGGATCAATCTAGAACCTGGTCGTACATCATAAGGCTTACTAACCTTAGTAAGAAAGTCTTTCAGGGACTAGGAACCCCAAAATGGGATCGATCTTAAACTTGGTTGTGCCTCACTATGCTCGCTATCCTAGGTAGGAGCGTCTCTTAAGGACTAGCAACCGTAAACTAGGATCAATCTAAAACCCGATCATACCTTACTAAGCTCACTAACCTAGGTAGTAATGTCTCTCGAAGACTAGCATCCCTAATGAGGTATCAATTTAAAACCTAGTCGTGCTATATAAGCCATACTAACTTAGGCGGGAGCATCTCTTTAGGAATAATAACCCTAAACTAGGATTGATCTAAAACCTGGCCGTACCTCACTAGGCTCATTAACCTTGATGGTAGCATCTCTCAAGGACTAGCACCGTAATGTGCAATCGAGCTAAAATCTGGTCGTGCCTCACTAGGCTCACTAACCTATGCAAGAGCATCTCTAGAGAACTAGTAACCTTAAATTGGGATCGATTTAAAACCTAGTTATGCCTCACAAGGCTCATTAACCTAGGCGGAAGCATCTATCAAGGACTGGTAACCCTAAACTAGGATCCATCTAAAACCTAGTCTTACTTCAGTAAGCTCACTAATTGATGTGGTAGCGTCTCTCAAGGAGTAGTAACCTTAAAATGGGATCAATCTAAAACCTAATTGTGCCTCACAAGGCTCACCAACTTAGGCGGGAGTGTCTCTTAAGGACTAGCAACCATAAACTAGGATCAATCTAAAACCTAGTCGTACCTTACAAGGCTCACTAATCTAGGTGGGAGCATCTCTCGAAGACTAGCAACCCTAGACTTGAATAAATTTAAAACCTAATCATACCTCACAAGGCTCACTAACCTAAGCGAGAGCGTCTCTCATAGACTAGTAGGCCTAAACTAGGATTGATCTAAAACTTAGTCATGCCTTATAAGGTGATGAACTACCGACCAATAGTCCCATTACTCGCACACAGCTCTAAGGACTCCAATCTCTCACCCGGCAAATTCTCTCTTAGTAACCCACTGATGACGAGAAAGTTTATGCCGAAAGAATGTGGTTGAACTCCTTGAGCTCCCCTAATTGTCATATGTTGATCTATACACTCGGTAGTAATGAAGCTGACCATTCCCTTGCCGAGTACCTTATGTTAAGTAAGCTAACCTACTACTACCGAGAAGTTCCTACTGAGTGATAAGAGACTCACTTAAATGGCTGAGCAGTTTTCTTTTGATATGCTACCAACCCTCTCGTCTCGCCCATTTATTGGTGCAACATTTTGACCCCTTTCACCTGCTATGCTTAGAGAATATTCATATGGGACTAATGTTACACTGCCACCTATCTACCTCATTTGACATTGTACTACTTTTCCATTTTTAGTCTTTTGTCCTCTTCACCCTTTTTGATCTAAAACCTAGTCGTACCTCACTAGGTTCACTAACCTAGGCTAGAGTGTCTCTCAAGACTAGGAACCGTAATGTGGGATCGATCTAAAACATGATCGTGCCTCACTAAGCTTACTAACCTTGGTGGGTGCATCTCTTAAGGCCTTGAAACCCTAAACTTACATCGATCTAAAACTTAGTCGTGCTTCAAAAGGCTCACTAAGTTATGCGGGAGCATTTCATAGGGACATGCAACCCTAAACTAGGATCGATCTAAAACCTAGTTGTACCTTACAAGGCTTGCTAACCTAGGCAGGAGCATCTCTCAAGGACTAGCAACCATAAACTAAGATCGATATAAAACCTAGTATTACCTCAGAAGGCTCACCAATGTAGGTGAGAGCATCTCTAAAGGAATAAGGACCTTAAACTAGGATTGATCTAAAACCTGGTTGTGCCTCACAAGGCTTACTAACCTAAGTAGGAGCATCTCTTGGGAACTAGCAACCCTTAATTGGGATTGATTTAAAACTTAGTCGTACCTCACTAGGCTCACTAATCTTGGCAGAAGCGCTTCTCGAGGACTAGCAACCCTAAACTAGGATCGATCTAAAACCTGTTCGTACCTCACTAGGCTCACTGACTTAAGTAGGAGTGTCTCTTAGGGACTAGCAACTGAAAATTTAGATTAATTTAAAACCTGGTCATGCCTCACTAGGCTCACTAACCTAAGCGGTAGCGTCTCTCGATGACTAGCAACCCTAAAATGGGATCGATCTAAAACCCGGTTATGCCTCACTAGGCATACTAACCAAGGTAGGAGCGTCTCTTAGGAGCTAGCAACTGTAATGTGGGATCGATCTAAAACCTGGTTATGTCTCACTAGGCTCATAATCTTAGGTAAGTGAATCACTTGAAGATAAGCAACCCTACACTGGGATTGATCTAAAACTTACCCATACTTTACAAGGCTCAATATGTTGGGTAGAACCATCTCATTGGGACTAGCAACCATAAACTAACCTAGGTGGGAGCATCTCTTGGAGACTAGTAACTCTAAATTGAGATTGATCTAAAACCTAGTAATGCCTCACAAGTCTCACTAACCTAAGTTAGAGCATCTCTTAGGAAATAGGGACCCTAAATTGGGATTGATAAAAAACGTAGCCTTACCTTATAAGGCTCACAAACCTAGGTGAGAGCTTATCTCGGGGATTAGCAACCCTAAAATGGGATCGATCTAAAACCTAGTTATGCCTTACTTAGTTCACTAACCAAGGCAAGTACGTCTCTTAAGGACTAACAACCCTTAATTGGGATCGATCTAAAACCTAGTCGTGCTTCATTAGGCTTACTAACCTAGGTGGGAGCGTCACTTGAGGAGTAGAAACCTTAAAATGAGATTGATATAAAACCTAGTCGTACCTTACTAGGCTTACTAACTGTAGCTGGAGCATCTCTTAAGGACTAGCAACCATAATGTAGGATCGATCTAAGATCTGGTCATGCCTCATTAGGCTCATTAAGCTAGGCAATAGTGTCTCCTAATGACTAGCAACCATAATGTAAGATCGATCTAAAACCTATCTATGCCTCACTATGCTCACTAACCTACACGGAAGTGTCTCTTGAGGACTAGCACTACTAAACTGGGATCAATTTAAAACATAGTTATGCCATACCATGCTCACTAAACTAAGTGGTAGCGTATCTCAGGAGCTAGCAACCCTTAACTGGAATCGATAAAAAACCTTGTCGTGCTTCACAAGGCTTACTAATCAAGGTGAGAGCGTCTCTTGAGGACTAAGAACGTTAAAATGCGATCGATCTAAAACCTAGTCATGCCTCACAAGGCAAACTAACCTAGGCGGGAGCATCTCTCATAGTTTACTAACCCTAAACTAAGATCGATATAAAACCTAGTTATCCCTTATAAGGCTCTTTAACCTAGGTGGGAGCTTCTCTCCAAGACTAGCAACCGTATACTAGGATTGATCTAAAACCTAATCATGCTACACTAGGCTCACTAATTAAGCCAAGAGCATCTCTCGAGGACTAGCAACCCTAAAATGGGATCGATATAAAACTTAGTTGTACCTTACAAGGCTCACCAACCTAAGTGGGAGCATCTTTCGAGGACTAGCAACCCCAAATTAGGAACGATCTAAAACTTGGTCATGCTACTTTAGGCTTACTGACTTAGGTGGGAGCATCTCTCAAGGAATAGCAACACTAAACTAGGATTGATTTAAAACTTGGTCATACTATACAAGTTTCCCTAACCTTAATAGGAGCGTCTTTCGAGGACTAGCAACCATAAATTGGGATCGATCTAAAAACTAGTTGTGCCTCACTAGGCTCAATAACTTAAGTAGAAGCGTCTCTTTGAGACTAGCAACCCTAAATTGGGATTGATTTAAAACCTGGTCATGCTTCACTAGATTTACTAACCTAGGCGGGAGCGTCTCTTAAGGACTAGCAACCATAATGTGGGATCGATCTAAAACCTAGTTGTGCCTCACTAAGCTCACTAACTTAAGCGAGAGTGACTTTCGAGGAGAAGTAACCATAAATTGTTATCAATTAAAATCCTAATCATACTTTACAAGGCTCACTAAACTAGGTAGGAGTGTATCTTGAGGACTAGGAACCCTAAACTAGGATCGATCTAAAACTTAGTCATGCTTCATAAGGCTCACTAACCTAGGCAGGAGTGTCTCTAGGGGACTAGTAACCCTAAATAGGGATTGGTCTAAAACCTAGTCATACCTCACAAGGCATTCTAACCTAAGTAGGAGCATCTCTCGTAGATTGCCAACCTTAAACTAGGATCGATCTAAAACTTAGTCATGCATTACAAAACTCACTAACCTTGGTGGGAGCACCTTTAGGGGATTAGCAACCATAAACTAGGATTGATCTAAAACTTGGTCATACCTTACAAGGCTTATTAAATTAAGCAAGAGCATCTCTCGAGGACTAGCAACACTAAACTGGGATAGATGTGAAACATGATTATACCTCATTAGGCTCATTAGCTTAAGCATGAGCATCTCCTAAGGACTAGCAACCATAAATTGGGATTGATCTAACACTTGGTTGTACCATTCTAGGTCGACTAACTTAAGTGGGAGCATCTCTCGAAGTCTAGGAACCCTAAAATGGGATCGATCTAAAACCCAGCGTACCTTACTATGCTCACTAACCTAAGTAGGAGCGTCTCTCAAGGACTAGTAACCGTAATGTGGGATCGATCTAAAACCTTATCGTACCTCATTAAACTCACTAACGTAGGCGAGAGCATCTCTCAAGGACAAGTAAACTTATACTAGGATCAATCTAAAAGCTAGTCGTGCCTCATAAGGTATACTAACCTAAGTGGGAACATCTCTCTAAGTCTAGCAACCCTAAATTAGGATCGATCTAAAACCTTATCGTGTCTTACAAGGCTTACTAACCTAAGCAAGAACATCTCTCAAAGACTATTAACCCTAAACTGGGATCGATTTAAAACCTAATCGTACTTCATAAAGCTTACTAAGCTCCGTAGGAGAGTCTCTTGTAAACAAGCAACCCTAAATTGGGATAGATCTAAAACCTAGTCGTACCTTACAAAACTCACTATCTTAGGTGGGAGCATCCCCTGGGGACTAGCAACCCTAAACTAGGATCGATCTGAAACTTGATCGTGCCTTACAAGGCTTACTAACCTAGGCAAAGCGTCTCTTGGGGACTAGCATCCTAAACTAGGATCGATCAAAAACCTGGTCGTGCCTTACTAGACTCACTATCCTAGGTGGGAGCATTTCTTAGGGACTAGCAACCTTAAATTGGGCATAATGTAAAACCTAATCGTACCTCATGAAGCTCACTAACCTAGGTGAGAGTGTCTTACCAAGATAAGCAATCCTAAACTAAGATTGATCTAAAACCTTGCCATACCTCGCTAGGTTTACTAACCTAAGCAGGAATATCTCTCGTAGTCTAGTAACCCTAAATTAGGATCGATCTAAAACCTACTCTTAATTCATTAAGTTCACTAACCTAGGCAGTAGCCTCTCTTAGGGACTAGCAACCCTCTATTAGGATCGATCTAAAACCTAGTCATGACTTGCTAGACTCACAAACCTAGGTGAGAATCTCTCCAGGGGACTAGTAACCATAATATGGCATCGATCTAAAAGCTGGTAGTACCTCACTAAACTAACTAACCTAAGCGAGAGTGTCTTTTAGGGACTAGATGCTGTAATGTGGCATTGATCTAAAACCTAGTCGTACCTCATTAACCTATCTAACCTTAGTTGGAGCATCTCTCGAAGACTAGCAACCCTAAACTAGAATTGATATAAAACTTAGTTGGGCCTCACTTAGGTCGTTAACCTAGGTGGGAGTGTCTCTTAAGGACTAGCAACCCATAAACGGGATTGATCTAAAACTTGGTTATGCCTCACTAAGCTCACTAACCTAGGTAGGAGCATCTCTCAAGGACTAGCAACCTATAAATGAGATCGATCTAAAACCTGGTTATACCTTACAAGGCTCACTAACTTAGGTAAGGGCATGTCTCAAGGACTAGCAACCCCAAAATGCAATCACTCTAAAACATAGGTATACCTTACTAAGCTCATTAACCTAAGTAGGAGCATCTCTCGAGAACTAGCAACCCTATGCTGGGATTAATCTAAAACCTTGTCATACCTTATTAGGCTCACTAACTTAGGTGGGAGTATCTCTTGAATGATAGCTTTCCTAATGTAGGATCGATTTAATACCCAATCATGCCTCATCAAGCTTACTAAATTAGGCAAGAACGTCTCTTATGGACTAGCATCCTTAAACTACAATCGATCTAAAACCTAGTCTTGCTTTACTGAACTCTATAACTTAAGTAGAAGCACCTCTTGAGGACTAATAACCCTAAAGTAGGATGGATTTATAACTTGGTTATGCCTCACAAGGCTCACTAACCTAGGTGAAAGTGTCTCTTAAGGACTAGTAACCTTAAACCAAGATCGATCTAAAACCTGGTTGTGCTTTACTAGGCTTACTAACATAAGCGGAAGCGTCTCTTGGGGACTAACTACCCTAAACTGGAATTGATCTAAAACTTGGTCGTACCTCATTAAGCTTATTAACCTAGGCAAGAGTGTCACTCGAGGACTAGTAACCCTAACTTAGGATTGATCTAAAACCTAATCGTACTTCTATAGGCTCATTAACTTAGGCGGGAGTATCTTTTGTGGACTAGCAACCCTAAACTGAGATCGATCTAAATGAGAAGTACCCTATGGGAATATTAGGAAGGAGAATGCCCTGAGGGCTCGCTAAAAAGAAAGTGATGAAGGTAATTACCCTACAAGCTTGCTAAGAGAAACTTAGTGGAGGAAGGTACCCTACGGGCTTGGTGAATAATGGGGAAATGCCCTATGGGCTTACTAGAGAGAAACTTTATGAACAGAAAGGAAGTACCTTATGGCTTTGTTAAAAGAAATGCCTCATGGGCTTGCATAAAGAATTTGGAAAGGAGACTAAGTTAAGATCATATCTTCAAAGGTTGGCTAATCACTTGGATATGGAAGGTAAGTGTCTTATGGGCTGGATGCAAGAGACGATAAAGAGAAGTGCCATACAGGCTTGCTAAGAGAAACTTCATGAATAGAGGGGCCCAATGGGCATGCCTAAAGAAATCAAGCATCCTATGAACTTACTACAAGATCTTTGCAAAAAGAAGTGCCCTATGGGACAGTTAATAGAACTTAGTGAACTGAAGGGCCTTATGAGAACACTTAAGAGAAGCTTGGTGAATGCTTTATGGGCTTGTTAAGAGAAAATTTAGGAATAGAGAGGCCTAATGGGCTTGCTTAAAGAAATTAAGCATCCTATGAGCTCATTATAAGATTTTTGCAAAAAAGAAGTGCCCCATGGGCTTATTAAAAGAACTTGGTGAACTGAAGGGCCCTATGAGCATACTTAAGAGAAGCTTGGCGAATGCCTTATGAGCTTGTTAAGAGAAACTTCATGAATAGAGAGGCTCAATGGGCTTGCCTAAAGAAATCAAGCATCCAAGATTTTTGTGAAAAAGAAGTGCCCTAAGGGCTTGCTAAGGACCTTGATGAGAGATGAATGGATGGAAGGTGGGATAACCCAATTGAAAGCTGGTTAGGATTAAAAACTTGTCCAAAACACTACCCGATTTTAAGGAGAATATTTATAGAAAAACCCTTTTTGTAAAGACCAATTATGTTGAAAAAGATGCTGGGGATAATTTCCTTTATTTTAGGAAGAATGAGATAAGCCCAAACTCTTAACCCTTTTCTTTTCTTCTTTTTTTCTTTTCAAATTTGATTGAAAACTTGGCTACCTATGTCGACATGGACTTGAAATAAAGATACTTTCTCTCTCTTTTTCTTTTTCTTTTTTTTTTCTTTTTTTATTGCCTCTTTTTTTTCTTTCTTAGTTTGTTAATAGGTAAAGAACCCTTTCGTAATAATCACATGGGGTCTCTTATGTTCCCCCTAACTTAGATGCCGAGCCTTTTGGTGAGGCCTTGTGACTTCAAACATCTTTAAAAGGTAACTCATTACTAGTTTAGTCGAAGTGGATTTCCTTGCAAACTCTTGACCCATATTATACTTTTGATTACAGTCTCGAAATTATAGTCCATTTTGCATGTGATACACCTTAATCAATCCATTAGGTCTTTTTTAGTTCATCAATATAAATTTAGGCTTTTGGTCCAAGGGTTTCAAAAAGAACTAACGAAAAAGCCTATTTTGAAATAAATATTAATCCCAATTGTATAAGTCGAGAAGCTTAAGAATAATTAGAAATATACTTGCCTTAGTTTCAAAAACAACTTTTATTAAAGATAAATTATCTTTAAAGATTGGAAGAGCTTTTGTTATGTAAAGGTGTTATTGTAGGTGGGAAGGCTAAGTGTGAGAGAGGTTTCAAAGTAGACGTAGAGATTTTGGGTTTTGGAGCTCAGATTGTGATTCAGAGCTTTGTATCTTTAGGGCTATTTAGGCTTTGACTTTTTATTTGATTGCCCCTACTGGGATATGATATGGCTTTTGACTTTTTCTTGGTTTTTAACTTACACTTGAACCTATTTTTCCAACCTCTTTTCCTCATCTTTTTTTTTTTTGGTTATTACTTTACCCTACTGCTCTTTTGTTGTTCTTTCTTTTTCTTTTGGCCCTAAGTCTCCATTGTAGGGTGGTTCTTGATAGGGTTTAATTTGAAAATTCTTCAAAGAGGTTCAATAAGGTAAACAAGGGATGATTGTGTTTAGGATTGGAGAAATGAATGCCTAAATTCATTTTAATCCGTGTATCGTATTCAAAGTGGACCTCCTTTATGGAATGAGCCCAAAGTATCCTCACTTTTATATCGTTCAACTCTTAAAGTGTTTCAAGTTAGTGTATGGAAAATAGTTTTCGTCTTTTCATTCTAAACCTTTTAAAAGTAAGTTATCGATTTATTAAGGAGGAAATTATTTGCTCTAAACAAAACCACAATAATTGAAAAGGTAATAAGATTATATTATTCCAACTGTTATAGACGTTATTGAAAAACAACTTTCTTTTTTCTGCCCCTATCTTAACAAGCATATAATCTACTTGAAACAACCTGTAAGCTTACCAGAAGGCATAGGCAAGCTCAGAAGAAATGGAGCTTTAGGCGATTCAGTTGGACTATCCTCATGACTTAAAGAAGGAATGTCTTATCGTAGCTCTAGCTAAATGACTTTTGCATCAATTAGGTCTTGAATCTTGTTTTTCAATCTCTAGGATTTTTTCAATGGAGTGTCCCTTCTGACCCATATGATAGTTGCACCTTGCTTTTAGGTTAAAGCTACGTGGTTTGTAATTTGGATTAAGGGCTTCATAAGCTATAATCCTTGTCGCTTTCAAATGATAAAAGATTTAGGTGATTGATATCCTTAGTTGAGTGAATTGTCTCCTCTAAGTCCCTTAGGTTTGTTCTTCCTCACTCCTCTTTGGCTTTTTTCTTGGGATTCCCTTATCATTTGTGCTTACTGGCATTTGATCAGTGTTGAACATTCGGTGTTACAATCTTCTAAGCATGGGGCCTAATGCCAATTCTAGATTTGTATTGATCTTTTGTAACATGGCTATTTTCTCTTCCAGATTTAAGAATCTTCTTTCCAAATTCAAATCTTAGGACATGTAGAGAGTGGTGATCAAGACCAACCATTGTTGGGCCATCTGATACATCATCCATTCTAGGGAGGCAAGTCTATCATCAATTATGTGAACCTGGTTAGAAGAATTCCTTACCTATTAATAAGTTTTCTTTTCTTTTCTTTTTTTTTAGTGAGAGAGAAAGATAAAACTTTATTTTATAGAAACCAAAGAAAAATGATGGATTTTTTTTTTTATTTTTTTTAATTGCATTTCCTTGAGTGAGAGAGTGAATGGTTAGATAAACTTTATTGAAGGACTACTTACAAAGAAGAACAAACAATGATAGGATAAAGAGAAAAATTTTATTTTGAAAGATTAGAGTAAAGGGAAAAGGAAACCTAACAATTATTAGAAACTTAAAATTTATTCAAAGCCCTTCAACTCCATCTAAAGTTTTTAATCTAACTCTCGCAATTGGGTTTTAATGTTGCCCATCATTTCTAAAGCCCAATTCATGGTCATCTTGCTTTTTTCAACTTAAGCTAACAAGGCCCTATTAGAGGCCTCAATACGCCTAGCCCTTTGCTTCTAGTAGGTAGCTTTAGCTTGTAGTAGTTGCTTATGGATTCCTAGGGCAACTGGTAGTCTTTGATTATACTCTTGTTGGTTACCCGCCATTCTTAGGTCTACATATTTCATAGACAATAATCAATCATTAGTGTAGAAAAAGAAAGCACATGGAAATATATAGGTGTTAAGATTGTTTGGGTTAATACATTACCCCCTTAAGTTGCAATCCTACTATTTTTTTCAAAAACTTAATTGCATTAAAAATCTTGAACGATTAATAGGGTTGCCATTTCTTAAGGGTAGTATATTAACTCAAGCTTTGGAGGGAAGTATATGCAATTAGGATAGGTTTTGAAAAGGTCCTTAAGTTTGACCTCACTTGTTAAAGAACACTTTCATTGGTTACATTAAGCTTAAGTGAGGTGGCCTAATCAACCCCGAATGGTAGTTACACCACAGCACTTGAAGCCTACACAATGCCTCTTCTCCTAAGATCCTAACACAACCTGGGTTTGGTTGCGTTTACCTTGCACCTTTGATGCAACAAATGACCCCCCATATCCCAAAGCATGTGACATGCAAGACAGATAAAAGCTGAGAGTGAATTCTAAAAAAGTATAGGGAAAGAAGCTTCAGATTTGTCTTTTCTTTTATAACAATGCCGCCCTAAAACCTTGAAGGATGTATGTAAGAAGGGTGAGTTCTAGAGATCCTTAAACTCCATGACCTCAAGCGTTTCTTACAAAATGGTTCCTTGGTGACATATAAATTTAAGTGGGGTAGCTTAATTGGCCTTGAATGGTGGTTGCCCTACTATGCCTAGAACTTATACAATGGCTCCCTGTCTTAAGGTCTTAAGACGGCCCGAGTTCGATTGTATCTATCATGTGTTCATAGTACAAGAAATAAATCCCTCCCTCCAAACAATAAAAAAAAAAACTGAACCTACAAAAACATTAGTACCATTATGACACAAACAAACAATGAATAAGTACATAAACTGCAATAAGGTGATTTGTAGACTTTAATTTTAATTATGAAAAGTTGAACGATTAACTCTCTTAACATCTCTAGTGGAGTCGCCAAGTTGTCGAGCTTAGATTTTCACCCTCTCAGTTCTTTTATAAAATTAAGTATTCTTTAAACTGATCAGTACTAAACCCTACCTGTTTAATACCGATCATCGATTAGGGTTTAAAGATAACCATTCCTTTTTATTTTGAAAACAACTTTAGAGTCACCATCCGATCGGATTTAGGAAAGATGGTTAAGTTATAGTCAATTAAGTGGATTAGTTATAACTTAGCTACTAATCTAATGATTAAAACCAGTTTTACAAAAACAGTTTTTGAAACCAGAGAATCTGGATTCGAGGGTTAGGAATTTTTAACCCTTATGGGTACTATTAACTTTCCAAATTTAACCTCAATATTTAAAAATCACCTTTTTATTGAATAAGAAAGAACTCAATTGTTAATTACTCTAATTGGATAACTTCAATAACCTAGTAAAAGGAAAATTTAGATTTTTTATTTTTATCATCGTCTAGTAGGTGTCTATGTACTCACTATTCCAGATTAGACGTATGTAGTTCTTTTTTTGAAAAATTTAAGCGGGTTGAGTTGATTCTAGTTTTTTAATACAAGCCAGGTTTATATTTTTACTCATTTTGATTTTTTTTAAGAAAATTTCCTAAAGGGACCTAAATTGGTTTTTATTTTTGGAAATTCTATATGATCCTAATTTGAAAAATGGTTGATTTATTTTTATTTTATTTTTGCAAAATCAATTTTCAAAGTGACAAAAAGAAGTAATAATCTTTATTCTTTCTATTTACTTATTTATTTTTATTTATTATCTTATTCTACATTTTTTTCTTATTTGATTATTTCTTTATCTATTCTTATTATATAAAAAGAAAAATAAAGCAATAAACTATTCTTTTTCCTTTTTACTTTTTTTATTTTTTCTTTCCTTTTTTTTTCTTTTCCTTTCCTTTTTTTTTTGTTCTTCTTCTTTTTCAGTACTACATTTACATTTGGGAAGAAAAAAATAATAAATAAATAAATAAGTAATAACAACAATAACTAAATAATAAGAAAATGAGAAAAAAAAAACAAAAACAAATCTTCAGACTGGGAAAGGGGATGTAAGTCAGATCGAGCATTGGGTCGAGTTTGGATCGATTCTACTGGATTCGGGTTGGGCTTCTACAGTAGCAACAGTGACGATATGTTTTAGCTTGTTTGAGGCTCTAAATCGATTAGTAAAGGTGATTTTTATTGTTTTCTAATTGGGTTTAGGGTAGGTAGGATCGATGCCATGGCCGTTAGGGGCAGTTTAGGTGGTGTTAACAAGTGGCGGTCAATAGTGGTGGACCTTCTTGTCACTTAGGGGTTGTTGGAGGTGAGTGGGTGATTAGTTTTGGGGTTAGGTAACCAAATGAGCCCAACCATAGGGTTGGTTAAGGCTTAAGGTGGTTAGGAATGGTGGTTTGAATGGGTCGTAGTGGTAGCAATGAGGGTTTGACTTGTAGTGGTTTGGCGAGGTTGCTAGGGGGTACAGTGATGATCGATAAGGGTTGGAATGGGTAGCTTCAACTATGAGTAGTGCTCCTATGGTAGTGATTCAGCTTGGACTTAAGTGGAGAGAGAAAATCGAAGAGAGATAGAGTGAGTTAGAGAGAGAAAGATTGCGAGAATGAGAGAGAGGGTTTGGGGGTTGATCCCAAAACTTGTGAATGGTTGTTTGTATTCATAAAAATCCCTTAACACCTAATTTATAGTTAAATTTAACCTAGAAACAAAGGAAAGTACGAATTCAGCTTGAAAACCTAGTTTTTTTTTTTTTCGATTTTTGGAGTTTAATTTGAATGCTCCATTGACTAAATTTGGATGTATTATTGGGTCCAATTCAGAGTAGGCCATATGATGAGCAAAATCAAAGCAAGAGATTAGGTATGAGTGTGTGAAATCTATGAAAAAATTAAAGCTGAAGTGGAGGGGGTAGGCTGTTCTTGAGAAGGGAAGAGGAGAAAAATCAGGAGAAAATGGGGAAAACTAAGAAAACCGACTTGGCGCCACGTCAACCGACCTAGCGCCACGTCAACTAACCTGACTAGCCTTGACGTACCACGTATCATCATGTGACACATGGCAGCTAACATGGTACACTACGTGGTGCCATGTCAGTAGGGTCGTCCAATCCGATGTTGCTACATATCAAGACTTGTAGCACAGTCAAATCTTGACACATGGCAGTGTGCTAGTTAACAAAAATAAAAAAGGTCTTCTTTCCTTTGCTAAGATTTGAACCCAAGACCTACACTTAATACTCAAACCAAGCCCATATGTTTAACCATTAAGCCGTTAGCTAATGCCCTGTCTATATATGCAATTAAATTACATATATGGACCAAGTCGGCTTAGGCTATATTCAAATTTAAGCCCAAGCCTAATGGCCTAATTTCTAAACTTATTTTAAAATTTAAAATCCATCTAATTAAAATGTTATTTTTTTAAATCTTTTATTCAATTAATTTTTTTAATTTTTCTGTTTCTTTGTAATTTTCCAATTTTCTAAAATTTCTTAATGTTTTTGGGTTTTCTTTAATTTCCTCCTTTTTTATGTTTTTCCTAATTTAAGGCTTATTGAGAAAAGAAAGAAAAATAAAATAATAAAAATAAAAATAAAAAGGGGCAAAAATTGGGTATCTATAGATGTTTATAATGACATTTGGAATACTTAGTTTTTATCTTACACTTTTATTTGTTTATTTTCCCTAATTTTGTGTAATTCTAAGCTAAAACCGCTATTTTCGTAAAAATATATAATAGTCAATTTGGTGTAATTTATGGTCAATAATTAAACTAAATATTTTTATAAGTCTATCAAATTTTTCATGAAATTAATCAAGCTTGTATACTATTTATTATGTATTTTCATAATATAAATGTATATATTAGCCTAATATATGATATAGTAATTAGTACTAATATGATATTTGTTAAATATGCAAAGGATTAGTATTTTTAGGTACATAATGAATGCTAACCAATTTGGGAAATGAGGAAATTTAGTATTTTTAATTTATCTTTAGGCTTTATTTAAATGACATACAATCGAGTTGTAATATGAAAGGGTATTTTTGGATTTTTGAAAATATTGATCAATCTTGTTTCTTAATACATATTAATATTACTCAAAATAACGATCATAATGATATAAAATTTACCGAAATCGGATAAGCAATGAATAAAATATAATCCAATGAAGTTTAAAAATGCAAAAATGAAAGCTTATAATAGTTTAGGTTCAACCTATTCTTGATTTGAAGATTGTGTCATATTTTTATAGGTGTGATAAGTAAGGAATGACTATGTCGTGAAGTTTAGGATTTTGCACTATTATGAAGTCCAAGTGAGTGGATCTAACCCATGCTTAGAGTAGATATATTGCTACTCATAACACTACGTGCTCTTTGATGTTGTGTTGATTGAACATGAGTATATCTTAGTTAAACTGATATGCTACTATGGTGAATGCTGATGTAGTGATTATAAATGACAGTAGCTGTACCTTGGTTGAATTGTTATGCTACTATGTTCGGTGATGAATTGTGTTTACGAACGATTATGCTAATTAGGGAAGTTGAGTGATTGCTAACTCAATCTTGTAGGTGTTCACCTAAGTGAACCCTAAGTGAGATACTAGAATTTCACTAGGGAGAGTTCGAAAACTAGAATCAGATTATTAGGTTGAATAAAATTGGAAGATTGATTGTGATGATTGATATTCTTGAGTTGCTAATGCATATCATGGCATGGCATGGCATGGTACAGTACAAAAAGGGACCTACAGGTCAAAACTTATAAAATGTAGCTTCCAAATGATCATAGAAAAAGCATGGCTTTATGAACTCAGTTTTTAGAAGCATATAGATTGCGTTGCCTGAACATTGTGTCTCTTTTGATAGTCAAATTTAGTAGACTATAGTATATGGTCTAATTTAGCAGTATTGCTACTTTTATTTGGTGAACTACAGTGTGTAGTCTAATTTTGTAATGTTAGGGGTTCTACTCTTAGGCAACTCCTTGTTTTCATTTTTGATAATGGTAGACTACAGTGTGTAGTCCAATTTGGTAGGGGTCCTAATACCAAGTAGGTCCTTATTGCTCTAGGTTCCTAAACATTGTGTCTAAACGCTTGGCTATGTCAACTAACTGAAAGAAGTTTAGAGGGCATAGGATCTTAGTACTAATGCATGCCATGCACATGAGTATAGCATGCTGCATTTCTAGCAGTAAATGCCTGGTTCGGCAAATGCATATGTGAAGTTGAACCTGCAAGTTATAATTGAAATGTTTATGTTGTGATATGTAGTATTGTTTATCATATTGTCTATATTATGTTGTTTGTTATCCACTCTCACTCAGCTTTAACAACTGAGGGGATAAAATGTTTTATCCTCAAGTTAATAGCATTATGAAGGGCCCAACACTAAGGGAGGATGTATATACTGAGAGCGTGAGTCAGAGTTAGCGACTTTTGTATGGAGCTTGTACTAAGTCATGAATCTTATTATTGTAAAGATGAAAAAGAAAAGGAAAAAGCTAGTTCATGTTTTGATGTAAATATTATGTTATATATATAAGTTGTAATAGGAAATCTAGTTGAACTCTGATGTAGAAACCCCTTTATTATGTAAACAATGTTGTCTTTTAATTAATGAGCAAATTGATTTAAGTTTTCAATAGTTATTCTTGTATGATGGTGCATCCTATGCTATGCTAAGATGTGACAACTAATACCCTAGATGTCTGATATCTTCCATACAATTGCCTTCTTATGTTCTTTTAGAACTAATACAAGTTTCTCTTTTTGGTAAGAATTTAGCCTTGATGATATGATCATCGGCAGCTTAGAATCTTCAAATAGAAAAGCATATTCTAAATAAGTAGGTAATTGTTTCATTTCTAAGTCAGGGGGATCCTCAATTGAAGGCTTTAAATGAGTAACAAACTCCTGTTATTCTCTTTAATCCCAAAATTCTTCACTTATGTACTATATACCTCTAACTGAGTGATCATCTCTTTCACTTCTTCAACTTCATCTACATCATTTTCTTTCATCAAGCTTGACACCAAAGGATCCTTACTCAAGATATCCTATAAAAATACAAAAACAGTAAAGTCAAACAAATCAATAGCAAAGCATTCATCATCACTGCTCATTCATTTTTGAAAGACATTGAGCATTTTGATCACCATTTCTTTGTTTTCGACCCAAAGAACCAGCTTCCCATCCTTGACATCAATTACAGCACTTGTAGTTGCCAAGAATGGTCTTCCTAATATGAGTGGAACCTCGATATCCTCGTTCATATCCAACACTACAAAATCTGTAGAAAAAATAAAGTCATGTACCATAACCAAAACATCTTCCACAACTCTTCTTGGGATCTACATGGATCCGTCTACCAATTAGATGCTCCTTCAAGTACTTTGCGGTTACCCCAAATTCAATCTCTTGAACAAACTATAGGGCATCAAATTGATGTTGGCTCTAAGATCTGCTAATGCCTTCTTTAATAGAAGGTCTCCTATCAAACAAGGGATAATAAAGCTACTAGGGTCCTTCAGTTTCCTAGGTAACTTGTTCATAAGAACTACAGAGCATTCTCCACCTAGGATAATAGTAGAAAGTTCCTCCAATTTCCTCTTGTTGGAAAGGAGCTCCTTTAAAAATTTTACATAGCTTCCACCAAAGTAAGGTTGATGTGCAACTGCTTTAAGAGTTCCAAAAACTTCTTATAATGCTCATCATCCTTATCTTTCCTTACTTTAGAAAGGTATGGCAAATGTGGCTTATATTCTTCTGGCACTATTGGTAAGGCTTCCTCTTCTAGTGATCCATTATTCACTGGCTAATCCCTATTTATAACCTCAACTTCTTTTTCACTATCTTAGATCCTCTTAGAAGTTTGTAACTCCTTGCCATTTCTAAGAGTCATAGCCTTAACGTACTCCTTAGGGTTTGTCTCTATGTTGCCCAGTAGCAATTTAGGAGCTCTTTTGGATATCATCTTAGAAATTTGCCTAAGTTGATTTTCTAAGTTATGTATTGAGGCTTCTTGATTTCTTAAGACTGCTTCTATGGCTTGGTGGTGGTTCTTAGAGGTCTTAATGTATTGAGCCAATGAGCCAACATTTCCTTAATGGACATTAGTTTACCTTGAGGAGTTAGTGTTTGTCTTTGAAATCCAAGAGGTTGCATATTATAACTCTGACCGGTATTATTGCCCCTTTAGAAATTTAGATGATTACTCTAACCCGTGTTGTAAGTGTTGCTGAAAGGATCATTCCTAAGTTTGATCAAGTTCCCCATGTAGTCGACCTCTTTTGCATGATCTATCATTGGAGTGTTAGCCAACTTTGAATTTGAAAGTGCCAATGCCTTGTTTTGACCCATTATGAGGCTATGTAGCTTCCTTGTCAATATCTCCATCTTATGTGCTCAAGTGGAAGTGGCATCTGATTAATGATTTCTTGCTGACTTTCTTTCTCTTCCTCTTATAGATGACTACTGATAATGATTATTGGCCATGTCTTCAAACCATTGGATGCATTGCTTAAGTGACTTATGGTTTAGGCTTCCTTAAGCAGTTGTATCAATGAGTTGCTTGGTGGTATAGTTTAGTCCATTATAGAATGTCTAAACTTGATGCAAATTTGGAAGATCACGATGAGGACACTTTCTTAACAACTCCTTCCACCTCTCCCATGCTTCATATAAAGTCTCTGAATCCATTTGACTGAAAGAAGAAATATCTGCCCCTAGCTTAGCTGTCCTTGAGTGGGAAGTATTTTCTCATAAACAGTTCAACCATTTCTTGCCAAGTATTAATGGAATTCTATGGCATAGAGTTAAGCCACTACTTTGCATTGGACTTTAGTGAAAAAGGAAATAGCCTAAGTCTGATTGTGTCCTCAGAAACTTCACTTATCTTAACTGTGTCACATATCTCCAAGAACTATTACAAATGGGTGTTAGGCTCTTCGTCACTAAACCCATCAAACCGAACACATTGTTGGATCATTTAAATGATACTCGGCTTGATTTCAAATGTATTGGCTTAAACTCTAGGCTAAGCTATATTGGTACTAGCCTCATCCAAGTTAGGCCTATAATAATCCAACATTGTCTAAAGAGCTACAGGCGGATTTACTCCTGGCTTGTTTCTCACTTGTACTACATTCCGATTTCCATCAAGATGTCGGTCTAAATTCAATGGTAGATAACCTTAGATACCATCTTCTAGATTCAAGAACTAATTTCCTACTAGCGGCTCAATATTTTGATCTAAGTTATTCACAATGGATCTCAATGGTTCTCGTACTCTTACTTCCTCAGTAGTTGATATTTACTTCTTAAAATACTCTTCAACTTTCTTTAACTTACTTCTAAGTGTTCTCTTGGGTTCAAGATTGAAGTCAGCTAGATCAGTTATGCTGCTTCGGGTCTTAAACTGCAATTTAACAAATAATCAAATATTAGCACAAGTATTTCAACTAAACTACTAACAATTATAAAAGAAAAAAAAATGCTAGAAGAATAGGAATCCTAATGTTTCCAATGATGACGTCGATTTTCCCCAACAACGGTGTCAAAAACTTAATTATCCTTAAATAAAGCTTCTAAGTTTTACAAATTACAAACCTATATTCTATCCTTAACTCGGTTCAACAGACAAGTATACCTATCGTTTTATAGCACGAATAAGTATAAGGTCATCTCCACTAGGAAAATGACTCAAACACTAGTACTTAATAATTTTCCTATTATCTAGCAGTCAAATTTATCAAGTAATCAATTATTAAGACTCTAATTGTTAAATAAACTACACTAATCCACAAACTAAAGTTATTAATACAATGACTACAAGAACAATTATGAAAAATACACTTAACATACAGACTTGCTTCACCACTTAGCATAATCTTACCAAAATACTTTTCATCCTAATACTTGTTAACTACAGGAAATTATAGTATATGAGCATTATTCTCAAAACTACTTACTTCTAATGCTAATTGTATCTATTGGAATCTCTTCCTAATTAATAGCCAACTAAGATTGCATTAATTTCATGTTAAAGTATCGATTCCCCTAAAGATGCAGTAACATTCCTAATAATATCTTTATTATCAGAAGTAAGTTGTTCCAATGAATTAGATCTATTCAATAGAATCATCTCTTGACATATTCAACTGAAGTCTATCCTAAGTCAACGTTGTTCACTACATTGTACTTAGATTCATTAAATGCCATTCATCATAATTAACAAATGTCAGAAAATTACTTTTTCATGCACTTGATCATACTAAGTGATGTAGCAAGCCCTAACGGATTGCTTACACATGATAAAACAACAACAAAAACTAACATGAAACATAATTAAATAGAAATAAAACATGGAATAAGTTAAAAGTAAAAACCTCATTTTATTTCATTGAAGAAGTTTGACGAATACACGAATAACGAATTCTCATCATCTCTCTTGAGTAATTCCAAGAAAGCATAGTACAACACTTAGAAAACTATATAGAAGACGAATGGAAAAATACAAACTGAGTACGATGATGGGTGAATGGATGTGTTATGGGTAGGTGATGTGCTGTTCTTGATGATGTTCTACTCCAATAAAATTTAATGTCTGAATTTGATGATCTTTTTCCATAAGCTATGGAATTTTTATATTCTTCCCGTCAAAAGACTCAAATCTACCCCTTCATAGCACTGATTGATCTTTTCGATGTACTAGTTCATGTAAAAAAGTTGAAAAGAACAGTTGTGCCCCTCCTATGATGCCCAGACTCGGGAAGTGATAATCTCGAAAGGAATTATTTTTAGGCAACCATAACTCTGATAAATGTCGTGATCTCCTTGTCGCATTATTAGATCTCCTTATGCTCGTGACAATGGCTGTGATCATTCTACTGCTATTCAATCACGGCAATGATTGATAGGAGAATCGTCAATACTTCCTCAATCACAGCCGTGATTAAGGATGTGATTAGGTTTGAATTGTTCATTACTTCATTATCACGCTCGTAATTGATACTACTTCACTAATTTCTTCTCCTCACGGTCGTGACTAACTAAAAGTTGTTCTTCTTGTATATAATTCATCCCTTTGCTCGTGATTTACCTGAAATCCATATTTTATACAATTATGTACCAAAAACATAAATAATTAAATCCAATTTATGATTAATTCTATGCCTAAACGCTCCTTGAAAGTATAAAGTAATTTACACTTATTAAATACATTAAGTCAAAATTTATTTAAGCCTCGACTTAACTTGATTCTTATTGTTTCTACACTCTAGGATTATAAAGTTAGAAACTAATTAACTATCTATTTTAATTTGGTGTTCAACCAAATTTGATTGGTTTCTAATTATGCTCTATGGATACTATGCTAAGTTTTTGTGTTGATTCATCACACTTGTAGAGTTTCTTTCATAATACTATAATTTTAGTACGGGTGAGATGTCCTATAGATATGAGATTATGTTTTTCTTCCTTTTAGGAGCATGTTAAGAGATCAAGAGAAAGAGCAAAGAATTAATTAGATGTGCTTTGATGATTTGATTTGCTATTGTCTATAATTCTTGCTAATTTTATGCTCCTTTTATTGAACTTATCTTGTTTGCAGGTAAAACAACTTAGGAAAAAATTTAGGAGTAGTTTTAATTTTTATTTTCCTTTAATACATATTACTTTTTCCATATTTTTGTTTTGCAAGGCTCTAAAACTTTAATGATGTATATGGTATCAAGAAACTTTAATGGCGATTTAAGAATTTATTGTTGGAGCTTAAATCAAGGAAGTCTCAGTTCCGTTTATCTTGTTCTTTTATTTTTCCCTAATTAATTTTGAGCTTTTATTGATTATTTGTACATTAAGGATAATGTACAATATGAGTGTAGGGGAGGAATAGACAAGGATATAAGCATTTGAGTTAAACTAACTAGACAAGGATATGGCATATATACATATTACATATTACCACCCAGGAAGCCAAGTGTGTTTTATCTAACGTAGTCCCCTCCTTACCAAAATTTTTTTAGTTTCTAACCAAATTTTATTTAGCAACATGATGCATAAATAGTGCTTATATGAAATTTTCTTAATTGATTTTGCATATTTTACACATTATTAGGATTGAATAATGGAATCTATGTAGGGCAAAATTACATACTATTTAACTTGGGTATCTAAGGTGTAAAGAAAATAATAATGTTGTTGGTTGAGCATCAAGCATATGCTATTTCTAAGCTTGCTTAGATGCATGCTTGTCCCTTTTTGGTCTTTAGAGCTTTATAATCTTAAGCAAACAAGTAAATGAAACTTGTCTTTTTTAAATTCAATGAAAAATCAATATAATTGGAGGCAAAAAGGAAAAAAAGGGGTATTCAAGTTAGCTAAATTGATAAAGATCGACTTTAGTCCATCAAAAGAGTAAGGTTAGATTGCCACTACCAACATAAGGAGTATGTTGGTAAGGACCAGTCTTGGCAAAGCTCGAGTCCTACTACCAACATAAATATAAAATCAAAGTAATTGTACTAAAATAAAGTGATTAAATTGAATTGAAAATCCTTCTAGTAGAAATATATACAAGGGAGATGATCAAGAGATGAGAAGATATAAAATGTATTTGCTCTTGATTATACTACTTGGCAAGACTAAGGAGAGACTTATATATAGTAGCTAAGTGTAAGGGATCATGTGTAGTTTTTGCCCAATCATATGAAAAGGAATTAATTAAAGGATGAATCCTTGGTTAAATAGTGTAATTAAACTTTGATTTACATATATTAACTGTTGAATTCTGATATTTATATTTTCTATGCATTAAGAAAGTTGTTAGGAAGAGATCATGCAAGTTGATATAAGTTTTCAATGAAGCTTTATTGAGTTGCATGGACTTATGAGGATTTGATCCTTAATTTAATTTGGATTAAATGTGGTATTTCCTTTGGTATCCAAAATGGTAATAGGTTGAGCAAATATTTCTTATCCTAAGTCTTTTGTATCAATCTTTGATAAGGATTGATTGATTTGCTTAGGGATAAGTAAATATTTAAGTGTAGGGAGATTGGTTGAGTGTATAGATGTCCATGTTTTATAGTTGATTTATAATGCTTTGGTAAGATTTTATGGGTATTTGTATTGAATTCGATGCTTAATTTGTTTATATTTTGATTTCAAGCTTCATTTGGTTCATTTGAAGAGATTAAAGATATTAGACAAAGGTTTGGAAGATTTGAGAATGATTTTCCTGAGTTTTAAAGTCTAAAAAAGGATCACACTCATGAATAATGACTATGAATTGAAATTGGAAGTAAAGAGAGTAAGAGAATATGAAAGAATAGATGGTTAGAGAGAACCATGGGCAGGAACACAACCATGCTCTTGGTAGTAAACCTCTTATTTTAATTTTTTGCTATTTTTAAAGTAGAGAAAGATCACAAGTAGGATCATAGTTATAGTATAGGGCATAAACATGCAATTCCTTACGAATCTTCCTATTTTTAGAAATATTTGAAGTCCCATAAGTTACCTTACACTTGCACTTCTATAAAGAGCTTATAAGCACAATTGGACATAAACTTTATTTTCATAAGTCTTCCTTATTCCTTTCATTAAAGTAGAATTAGGTTTTGAAAACAACTTTTATAGTAATTTTCAGAATTTAACATCAAGAATAATAGGAAGTGGTATTTGATCTTAAATTAGAGATTGGAACTCCTTATAGGTTGTTTTTATTTTTTTAATACATTCTTGATTTAGATATTATATTCCCTATCATTTTCTTTTTATGCTAAATAGATATTGTTAATTAGATTGTTGGATTATCAGTTAATGAAACTTGTTTATTGAAGTTTTTAATACCCTAATCACTTAAACATATATTTTAACTTTGTTAGAATGTATGCTAATTAGGATTGAGTTAGTAATAACCTTTTCTAATTGATTATTATGAACTGGATATTTTAGATTAAAGAATGACATAGCGATATGCTCTTTAACTCCATCATGGTTTAAGGACAAGAAATGATTAATTTAGTTTATTTCTTATCTAGCGATAGAAATAATAAATTGATTAATCTTAGGTATTTATTCACTCTACAAGAAGGAATTTTATCTAAAGCTTAATTGATTCAAAACTAAACCTATTAAAGACTCTATATTAGATTAATTGATTCTCTATCCATTTGGTTTACAATTGAATCCTTTGAAAATGTTAAATATCCTAATTAATTCACTTTAATAAACTTGTTTTTAGAATTTAATAATTTAATAAACCTTTGATTTTAATCGCCTAGATTTAGACAAGACTATTATTAATAAAAGTTAGCAAGCATTCATTATAGGTTTGATGTAGTTTTCACCAATTTATTACTTCATATGAAACTAGTGGGGTATGTAACAATCTAATTGGCAAGTATACTTAGTCAAGTTATAATATAGATTAAAACAGACGTTAAGTCCAAGTGTCAATCCTACAAAGATCCAATTATGTAAGCATATTTAATTATTTTTAGCAATGATACTCTTAAATTATTTAATTACCTAAATTCTAGGAATAAAAGATTTAATATAATAAACTAAAAACAAAAGGTAACAATTGAAACAAAGTAAAAAATAAAATTAGCAAATAGAAATAATGAAACAAAATTAAAACAATTAATGAAAATAACTAAATAACATAATGTAACAAAACTTAATAACATGAGTTAACTAAGAATAACATTTCCTTAATAAAACTTCATTGTTGTTTACTACCTAGTTTTAGGGGATTATTAAATCTGAATTGCTATATTGAACTGTGTAGATTCCTAATCCTACTCTTATAGGAATCAGATTCTGAATTAGCTGGACTCGTATTACTAGTTAATTCCTAACTTTGAAACCTTCTCTACTTGAATCTCTTATAAATAGAGCATTCCAAGATCACATTAAGCATTTGGATCCTACTATTAGGCTGCCTTAATTCGAAAAAATTCAATACTTAATCTCTTAGCATACTCAATTTCTTCCAATTATACTTATTTATTCACTATAGGACTTGCATCCCTATAGCAAACTCAAATATTAAATTAATAACCTAAGTAAATATTAATCTAATGACAATAAAAAATTTGTAATCAAATTGCAATAAGCAAAACCATGGAATGAATATAATTAAAAAAAATTACCCCTTGTACATAGGGTTTAAGAACAATTTACTAAGTACTTAAAAAAAAAGACATGAAAACTAAAAGGAAAAGAAAAGAATGATGGAGGAGTCCCTTTGTAATTCTAACAGGGGAAAAGTACAAAAAAGTCCTTAACCTTTCATTTAATCCATTTTAGTCTTTAATCTGCTCAAGTCGTATCAAATAAGTTATTCTGTTAAACTCTGTTGAATTTTCCATTATTATAGACACATGTCAATGTATAATTGGTTTACGTAAGCGCAAAAAAGTCCATAACATTTACCTATATATGAATTAACCTTTAACCTTTTCACTTAGTATATTTTAGTCCTCAATGTTTCTGCACATGATAGAAAAACTAACATTGGAATTGTTTTGTAAATTTAGTAAAACATTGAGGACTAAAATGAATTAAATGAAAGGTTAATGATCGATTTGTATATACAAATAAACATTAGAGACTTTTTTGTACTTTTCCCTTCTAACAAATAATGCCCAAGGGCTCCCTCGCCATCTATCTCTCTCTCCCTTCGTGTATCTATCAAATTTAGGTCTAAATGTCTATTTATAAGAAGTAGACTTAAGATTACAATGAAAATCTAACAAAAATAAAAGATTTGGAAATCACTGTATCTCCATGCCTAAAGTACATAATCATAGCTACTGAGTATGTTCCTTCCCTTTGTGCAAAAACTTCATATTTCAAAAGAAACTCACAACAAGAGGATCACGAGTGTGGTCCTCAACTGTCATCTCTTTTAGACTTCATTCTTTGTTGAAGACTCCTCCACTTCACTACATAATCCATTCTTTTGCTTTGTTTGAGCTCACAATGGCATAAAATCCTTCAAAACTTCATCAAACATTCCTAAAGTCTCTAAAAACAATGATTATGCAGATTAAGCTTAAAATATCACAAAATTAATAGGAATAGATTCTAAATTAGAGCAAAAACACCATAGAAAATATATGATAATTTCATGTCTTTAAGCAAAACAATGAAAATTAAAGAAAATATCTCAATGACAAGATAATAAATTACAATCTTAGAAAAGTGCATCCTAAAAAATAAATTACTAAACAAACAATTCTTTCCCAATCACCCTTATTCCTTAACTTGATAATGCATTCAAAACACTTTGATAATAACAAATTAAATATTACTAAACTTCAATGATCTATCTAGATGATTTAGAGTTACCCACAATACTTGAGCAAAAACTAAACTAGAGATTACAACAGATAAGCTAATCAAGAAAATGTTACAAGGTTTTCTTTACTCTAACACAAAACGAGTGAAATCTTCCTTAATTATTTTTAACTTGAAAAACTAGGCTAGATGCATATTACATCAATTTGTCCTCTAATTGTCCCTCTACTTCTTTTAATTTTCATTAAAAGTCTTATTAATTCAATTTGGTTTTTCTTGTTGAAGCTCGATTAGCAATGGGAAAGTGCTTCTCACTTCTGAGTTGATCGAAGCTGATCCTTAATAACTTAGCTCTTTTAATTACTTTAACAGTTGCTAGCAAGAAAACACCATGCTCTTCTAAGAGACCAGGGCTGCTCTTTAAAAACTTTAACTAATTTCTATCTTTTTTCGATTAGCAATGAGAAAGGGTCTTACTCTTCTAAGGGACCAAGATCAATGCATACCAATCTTTAGCAATTACATCATCGATTCAATCCAATTATTTAATTTACACCACTAACTACTTTGATTTTTCAAGGGACTTTCAAAGCATAAGACACCTTTGTTCATCTAATCTTAAATTTTGAAAAAGAAGGATAGATACTATCCTCTAAAATCAAGCTTAGAAATCAAAATAACTAATCCTTAACTCATTCATATCTATCTTAATCCAAGTCTAAGTCTAGGCTTAAGTGACATAGAACTTTAAATCCTAAAGATTTAAGCACTTAAATTCAATAAACTATTCTAAATTCATAAAGGATTAGGTAAATTCAAAAAAATTTTATGCTTACTTATGTATATAAGGGTTGCAAGTTTCTAAGGTTTTGAAAAATTTTTGACAAAAACTTCAATTAGTATACAATAGCATATGTAATTTATCCTTCCCCTTGTGCTTAAGTTGTACATATTCCTTAGTATGCATAATCATGTAAATAAAAGTCTAATGGGAGATAATAAAAACAACAATGGAAAAGAAAAGAAACTAGGACTTCCTTGGTTTTATTGTTGGATCCTTTCAAAAAGTTTGAAGTCCAAAAGCTAATTTCCAACGAACTGTTAAGCACCTAGTTTTCGTTTTTACATCAAAATGAACTAACTAAAGAAAAGGAAAAGAAAATGTTAACTAAGAAAAAATAACTATAAAACTACTGTGAATCCAAGTATCTAAAGAGTTAGTATTTTACATTCTTACAAATCAATAAAAGATAAAATACTCAAAAAGGAAAATAAAAAGTTAGTTACTTAGTTAATACAACTGTTGTTAGTGAATTTTGGGATGAGGAAAAATCCTTCAAAAGAAAGTGAAATACTTACCCGGGGCTAATTCGGTGTAGCCACTTTGATGCCTAAGTCAATAAGGTAACTTGTTAGAGTAAGTATGCGAATAAGAAGTGTCAGAACCCCTTACAGAGTTTCTTTCTAGTATATATAGATGGTTGTAGTGTCTAAGGCAGTTGTTGGGATAACTGTTAAGATACGTAGAAGCTTCTTGACTTAACATCTCCTCTTATATGTAGGAGTAGTAGGTGATTGTGTAATAAGATCATGCTTATGATAACTATTCGCGCCAGACCTAAATTTAAACTAGGAGCACTTCTTATTCTCAACATAAATGTTGTGCATCATCTAGGCGGTGTGAATACCGAGAGAGTTGGTTACGCGACTTCTCAATATATTAGAGGCCAAGTGTCAAATGAATGAAAACTGACTATCAACATTTGCCCCCCAATTCCCATGTTCGAGCAATCAACAAAGGAAGTTACACATATATAGCACTAGAGGCCGAATAGGGAGAGATTCTTTAAATTTATGCCGAGTAATACAAGAAGTAAGATAGACCACATCCCACTTGAAAGGTCGCCATTTCTAAACTCCCACTCACTCGAGAAACCAAGAAATTAGAGGCATGACATTTGTCACCTAGGTCATTATTTTATGGTAGGCCTAATAACTGTTAAAGAGTTTTCAACCGTTAGATTTTTGTTACGAGATACGCATTAGTGATTTCTGAGATTACCATATCGGTACATCATTACTGTCAAAAGAAAATTTGCAGTTACAAGGATAAATCGTCCTTATATAAACTAATATTCACAGTCAGAATTAGCCTCTCTAGTCACATCTTAAACTTTCATTCGTTTCTTCATCTTCAACCTGAATTCTTCGATTTATGTTGTATCATTTCACATAACCATTTAAGTATGGTTTGAAAGTTGCTCATTGACTTGTGATTTCCAATTCCAAGGCAACGGAGACTGAGGCCACTTTTCTCCCCTAAATAAGGAGCAAGGCGGCTTGTTCTTCAGGTAGTTCATCTGACAGCATAGAGAAAAGATGGGATAAACTTGCTTTGATCAACGAGCTCTTTGTAGATAATTATCCTGAGGATAAGGAAGTGAGGTCCTCGGTAAGATATCTATTCAACATAATAGACTATTTTTGTGATTCTCTAAATGGAACCGCTAGTTTCATTGACAAGGTTCTCATCACAAAATATAATCAGAATTGGCGAGATCTTCCTAGGATATGGAACTTGAGGAGGCCGAGAGATGGGGAGAGGGTACGCTTTCCCAAGGAGCACAAGTTCCATATATACCTGAAACATTAGGATTTTAGGTTGCACTTCCCTTTCACAGCTTTTGTTAAGGGCTTTTTCAACTATTTTAGAGTCATATCGAGTATATTCTCACCCAACACATATTTGTTTCTAGTGGCCTTTGTGACAGTCTATAAAGAAGTTGAAGTTAGGGCTATGCCTCAACTATTTTGATATTTCTTCACTATTCGAAGGCAACCTGACGAGTAGTATTTTACTGCTGTGAAGCATGGGTGTAAGTTCATGGATGGATTAGAATCCAAGATTCACAAGTGGCACGATAAGTTCATATTAATAGTACCTAACGAGGACTTAGACTTTTAGACTTAATAGACTGAGTCGATATAAAAAAAAGACATAGATCTGATGTTGAATGATGCAGTACTAGCGAAGAAAATTCAAGAGAGAAGGAGAAACAAAATATTCTTTTAGGATGCCTAGAGAATTATATGGCGTTATGAAAATAAAGAACCAATTTTTTTTTTTTTAAAAGAAGGTACGCCAATATGTTTCTGTCGTGTCGAGTATAGCCACAAGGAAAGCTGTTCTCGAGACTTGGGGGGAGAATAGTGAACTTTGAACCTTGTTTGGTACAAAAAATGTAAGTTCATATTTTTTCTATGTTTATATTAACTGGTGCACTTGTGTCATAAATATGGGTGCTGAATAGGTGAATCCGACAAAACTACTAGCTTAAGCTAAGGCTAAGGCCAAAAAATCCAAGGTTGATAAGAGGGTGACCACCTCAATAGCTAACACTTAGCCTACTGTCATAAAGAAACCAATAAAAGAAGCTATAGCGAAGCAAATGGTTGCGTAGTAGATGTCTCATCCTATCGAGAGGCTAAAGGAGAATGAGGAAACATAGTTGACCAGGGTTATTCGTTCTGAAGGGCCTTTGGTTGTGATTATCCAAACTTCTATCAAGTTGAAGGATGGCGAGTGTCGAGAGACACATCCCAGCAAGGAGGATGAAAATGCCATTTCCATAGAAGGCTCATTGCTGGCAATTGCGATGGCTACGAGTGGCAACAAAAGACTAGGGAAGGAGCTCACCAACCAATTACCTATCAAGAAGTTCAAGGGCTTGGATGAAAGGGAAAAGGAGGCTATACATTCCAAATCTCTTAGCTTCAGTAGCATCAAATTCATCCCTAATAAAGAGGTCAACGAGTACTTTATCCCTTACTGAAGCCACCAAATTTTGGACACCGACTTGGCCCTAAGAGATTGGATAAAATCTTTAGCTTTAATGGAAGGGATCATCCTTCCAAAAGACAAAGAAATCACTAAGAACGATGTCGATAGGGTCGGCGGTTGCAATAAGGCCCATATTGTGGCCAAATTGTATATGTGAGTATCTACGACCATTGCTTTTGATTATCGAATTCATTCGAGTAACTAATACATTTCCTTTTCCAAATGAGTAACCACATTCTGATAGCATTAGACAAAGCCGACAAAGACGCAAAGTAGGTAATATCTTTAGTTATATGTGTAATAGCCAACCACTTTTGATTGTAATAAATGAATTTGCTATAGAAAGTTGAGGATGCATACAATGCATCAAAGGCCTAGACTGTTGCTACCAAGAATGTGAGGATTAAAGTTGAAACGGAGGCGAGAAAGCTTAAAGAGGAACTTACTGCCGAGAAATTGGCATATGACCTCGCTACTGATGAAATCTCTATCCTGAAGGCCAAAATAGAAGAATAGTATAAAGAGTCTAAAAGCCTGAAAGAGGAGTTGTAGAAGAAAAAGGAAGAGTGGTAAGGCTTGGGTCGAACTATTTGTACGATGAGTGACGATGAAGATAAGCTCAAGATGCAGATAAAGGAGTTGGAGACTAATAACTCAAACTAACAAAGCCATGTTGCTGAGTTGGAGGAGACTGTGAGGAAGGGGCCATATGTTGAAAAGGCTCTCGATATAGTCACTCCCAATAGGTAATTCGAGAAGCTTCTACACAAAAAGTTGTTGGAGGGAGTTCAAGTGGCAAGAGAAGAGGTCTTAAAGCTTCATCTCGATTATAATCTCTTATGTCTCGACTTTGCTAACATCAACAACAAAGTTAGTAGTACCGATGAAGATAAAGGCAACGTGACAGATGCCAAGATTACAGATTAAAGTGATAATGAAGCTCATGCCTAAGAAGTTGCTTGCTCCAAGAACATAGCTACTGAGGAAGCCGTAGCTAATGATTTAAAAATCACTTCTACTGAATCTGAAGATAGGCCATAGGACTTACTGTATTGGCACATTGCATGCTAATGTAATTTATTAATTGGAATATAATCGAGGCAATGCCGAGTTCTTATGACATTTAATTTTACTTATTGCACTTTCTTGGTTTGTACAGTATATGTATGTTGCTTCGTAATATCATTCATCAACATGTTTTATTTTTCACGTTATTTATTTCTCAGTATGTTTTATTGCATATGCCCAACTATCTCTCTACGTGTTTTATTTCACATACCTAATTTTCTTTCGGCATGTTTCATTTCACACACCATTTGTTTCTTGACATGTTTTATTTTACACTCCATTTTTCCTCGACATGTTTTATTTTCACGCCATTTGTTTCTTGGCATGTTTTATTTTACACGCCCATCATTTTATACTATCTGTTAATTGTTTGAGGTACGGCATAGCTACATTACTTGGCCGTAAGGTTAATTTATATAAGTCGTTAACTGCATTAGGCTAGAACCTAGATCAGTTAATTTGCCATGTAATATGGAACTCATTAGTTCAGCAATCGTAACTAAAATATGATGAGACTTCAAATATATAATTATCATAAATAAGTACAAATCTTATAAACATGTTGGCTACCACCAATGAGAGACATCAAAAATCATCTTGCATTAATTGAAATAAAATTTCAGATTCTTAGAGTTCCAAGCTTGAGGGATGATGGATCCATCTAACCTTTCTAGTTAATAGGCCCCTTTGCTAATGACTTCCTAGATCCTAACAAGTTCCTCCTAATTGGTGCTGAGCTTTCCCTGATTTGCTCACGCCCCAATTGCTTCCATCTTACGGCAAACTAGATTTATGGGTTAGAAAACCTTATGCTTCATTTTCTGATTGTAGTATCTTGTTGTTCTATGCTGGTATGCTACAACCTTAGCTCTTGCAATGTCTCAAATTTCCTCAATAATGTCCAGATTCACTGTCAATCCAACTCAATTGAGCATAACATCAAAATTATGCATCCGTAGATTGGGCAATTCTAGCTCAATTGATAACAGAACTTCTGTGCCGTAGGCCAACTTAAATGGTATCTATCCTGTTGTGGTTTTGTAAGTGGTTTTGTATCCCCATACGATGTTTGGGAGTTCATCGACCCACTTCCCCTTAACTTGATCCACTTTCCGTTTTAGGTTGTGCAATATGATCTTGTTTATGACCTCGATTTGTTTATTTATCTAAGGGTGCGCTACAGACATATAGTTGAGCCAAATGCCATACCTCTCATAAAATGATTGGAACTTATTGTTGTCAAACTGTAGGCCATTATCTACAACTATCATGTAAGCAACTCTAAATCTTGTTATGATGAAGTTGAATATGAAAGCTTCTACTTTTTGCTTGATAATCTTTGCCACAGCCTCAACCTCAACCCATTTAGTAAAGTAGTCAATAGTGACAATGATGAATTGGCGTTAGTTGGTAGAATTTAGAAAGGGTCCAAGAATATCTAGCCCTTATTGGGTGAAAGGCTAAAGGCTAGTTAAGCTACATAACTCAGTTGCAAGTGTGTTGCTTGGTGACTCGTGCTTCTAGCATTGAGGATACTGTAGGACAACATCCTTTGCACCTTCTCTCATAGTTAGCCAATAATAGCCAAGTCGCATTGCTCGAATATATGGTGTTTGCAACTTTACATGATTACTACATATGCCGCCATGTAGTTCAAATAACACCTTCTAGGCATCCTTCTAGGAAAGGCATCAAAGGTAAGGTTGAGATATGCCGTACATATACAACTAACTGTCAATTAGCATACAGTTCATAGCCTAGTAAGCCAATCTTCGTGCTTCCTTTTTATCATCAAAGATAGTACCATCTTTTAGATAATTTACTAAGGAATCCATCCATGATTCTTCACTTAGGCAAGGAGCTAACTCACAGTACTGTGAGAGATTGAATAAACTTTTCTATGGGAGAAACTCTACAAAAAGTTTCTCGTTCAGCTCAAGGAACGCCATACTGGCCAACTTCTACAACTTATCGGCAGTGATATTCCTACTTTTGGGAATTTTGTTAATGGAGAATGATAGGAATTCTTCTACGAACATTTGTACCACCAAGAGATACTTGCTCATCTCTTCTGCTTTAATCAGCCTCTTATCGTGCTCTTATGTTGTCTTCTTGTCAAATGTATGAGGTAGCTTTAGCCTTAAACTTAGCAAAAGTTTTTGGCTTGTCCTTTGTGAGAGACTTGAAAAAGTCTTTGTAAGGTTTAACTCCGTTGAGGGCTACACTCATATCTAGTTTTGGGATTTGGACCATCTCAGTCATAAATCTAGCCAAATAGTCCTTGATTGACTCATCAAACTTTTGTTTGATAGTGTTAAGGATTGAAGAGTCCTTAACAGGTTGTTGACTAGCAAGAAAGTGTTGAAAGAACACCTCTACTTGTACATTGAAACATAAAATGGTATTTAGTTTCAGGTGTTTAAACCATGTGCTAGCTGCATTCCTTAAGGTTGAGGGAAAGGCTTGACAGGCATTGCATCACTTAAACGATGCAACTTGACCAATGTACGATAGTATTGCAAGTGGTCTTCAGGGTCTTTCATGCCATCATATGTTTCAAATTGAGGTAGCTTAACATGCCGAGGTATTACTTCTTCTAAAATCTTTAAGAGGAAAGGACTTTTCTTGATTTGGAACTGTTTAGTCATTGCAACAAGGGTACTGACATGCGAAGGTCCTACATGATGCACGTGTTGCGATTGCTTGACCTTATCAAACTTCTTGAAAGCAGGAACTAAAGGTCTTGTTGGAACCTTAGCTTGCTCTTTTGGTAATTTAGGTGAATAAATGAAATCGTCAGCACTATTGGCATTATAATTGCCATGCTTTTTGTCTTAATTCGAGTGAAAACTTTTATGAAGAAAGTCAAGGATTTATTCATGTTTTTTATTTAACTCAGAATTTTCCATGGCTAAATCGAGACAAAGTTGTTCGAGTCGAGCTAATTGTTGCTCATCAGCATGACAATTCCCTCCTTTAGGGTGGTAGGAGGAAGTACCAACACCTACACCTCTAGTCATTGTAGTTTTAACCATGTGGTTGCATTTAGAGAAAAATAAAGGGTGCCAAATGTTGTTAATGAATTTTGGGGTTAGGAAAAATCTTACAAAAGAAATTGAAATACTTGGTACCGGAGTCAATCCGGTGCGGCCACTTAGATGCCTAAGTTAGTAAGGTAACTCAGTAGAGTAAGTATGTGAATAAGAAGTGTCAGGACCCCTTATAGAGTTTCTTTCTAGTATTTATAGATGGTTGTAGTGTCCAAGGCAATTGTCGGGATAACTGTTAAGACAAGTGGAAGCTCCTTAACTTGACATCTTCCCTTATATGTAAGAGTAGTAGGCGGTTGTGTAATATAACTGTGCTTATGATAACTATTCACGCTAAACTTAAATTCAATCCAAGAGTACTTCTAATACTTATCATAAATGCCATGCATCATTTAGGCCATGCAAATGCCGAGAGAGTTGGTTATGTAGCTTCATGGCAAACAAAAGGCTAAGTGTCAGATGAACGAAAACCAACTATCAACAACAATCATCCAAAATATCAAACTAAATAAACCATGTCTTTTAAAAAATATGAAGAAGAGATCACCCTTCATCCTCTTCTTCCTTCTCCTCTTCTGCTATCTCATTACTTGTAGATTCTCTTATAAAGTCTAGCTTAGTCATTGGTGATGGTAGTAGTGGTTGAATCTATAAGTGAGTCATATCCCCATATAGAAATCAAAATTATCTATGGGCATGGTAACTTTATGATTACAACATCGAAAATGAACTATATTCTACTCACTCTAAGCAAGGTTATCAATACCTAACTAAAAGTGTTGAGAAACTCTAGAGTGAGTTCATTATATACGGGCTCATTTATAGTCAACAACCATTCCCATCCATCGAACCCAATTAATTGTCGAACTCTAGCCTCAAAGCTAGCTTGTGGAAATGCCTCCTAATTGATGCATGTAAACTCACTAAACTCTTTCTTGGAAAGGCAATTGAACCATTCATATTGCCAATCATTTTGGAATGTGAGTTGAGAGGGTTGTAGAATGGTGGTAGAGTTTTTGCAATTGGAAAGTTTAACTCTAGGCATTATGTGAAATCAAAACAAAGAAGAAATTCAAATTTGATAATAATAATTCATACTACAATGTTAATTTAGGAAGTGAACTATAATGATCATACCTATTCCATTCCTAGTTGATACATTAAGCAATTAAGGTAATGAAGATTACACTATGCGAAAATTGCTAGAATCATGAATTAGCACATTTATAGGGTAGTTACAAAAATAAATCCTATGATCTTTAGTAATTATGGCTAATCACTATGAACTTTGACTATGCAAATTACCCAAATTTTTATTCAATAGTTTAACTAATCAACTTTATTATATTGAAATATTAGGTTCTTTACATTCATGATTAATAAAATTATAAGTTATTAATATTTCCCTAATTAGAATCCAAGCTATAATTTTATTATCTAAATTAACATGAATACTAATTTCAATGTATATAATTTAATTAGAAACTTTTTTTTCTATGTTTCAATTATCAATATGCAATTTAAATTACTCAATTCTTTGTGAGTAATTATTACAAACACTGCATGTACACCACACACAAACATCAATTGCAACAAATTTCCTTTTTAACATGAATCAAAGTCATCAATGTGTGAAAGCAATCATTTTCCCTCACTTTCTCTCACTTTCTTTCTCTTTCTATCACTTAATCTTCACAAGACATGGTTTTTTTTCTCAAAGTTTCTAGCAGATGATTCGCTTAATATATATATATATATATATATATATGAATAAATTGTGAATGCTCTAGTAAGTATATTGGGTCAGAATCAAGTAATATAGAGAAAGCAAGGTTGTCGATCCCTCGAGGACTAAAAAATTACTAATCCTATGCTAGTTCTTATCAATATTCAAGCAATCAAAATTTAATTAATTAATCTAATAATTACTCTAAAACTATTAAAAAAAAATACTTATGAAAAATCTAAAATTTAAGCATTCATTTGAGAATTGTGGGAAAACAAAATCCACCTTAGATTACGCAAATCAAATTATTATCATGTTATATAGGTTAATAGCTATATGGTCATTCAAGTGAAATTGTTATACCTTAAAACTTAAAGATTTAAACCCCTAATTGATTAATCAGCTTCTGCATCTTCCAATTAATAGTGGACTCTAAATTACAATCATATATCTCCTGATCTATGATTGTCTAATATCCTAAATCAATTATCCCTAATATCTTAGTGAATAATCAATTGCCGAATATTGCATTAATTTCCGGATAATTTCTAATTAATTCAATTAACTCTGCTTCCACATTGATTAATCAAATCAACTAAGAATTTCTAACAAACCCTATATTAACTTCCGTATTATTAGGGTTTCTAACAATTATAATCATAATCATAGAAATTGCAATCATGAATTATTGATATATCTCTTAATCCTATAATATGAACACAATTATTATCTTAGCTATCTAGGGTTTCATCAATTCCCACAAATAAATTTAACCAGCCATAGATTTAGAAACAAAAACACAAATACTAATTGAAATTGCAAAGAAATTCATAATTGAAAACATAAGTAATTCACAAAATTGCATAAGAATAATTGAAATAAATGTCACCAATTCTGTATTGAAAAAGATAATCTTTAATTGCAACTTCAAATTGGTTTCCACAGTAAAAACAAAATCCTCTCAATGATCAAAGTGATTCTCCCAAAGAATTCTTTAAGAACTAACTAAAGGCTATTCTATGACTCTTTACGTCTAAGGAAAAAGTATCAAAAAAGTCTCCCAAATAATGAAACATAAGCTATTTATATAAAAAATTAGGGTTGGCTCACATTGAAGTTTCTTTTCCATAAAGGCCGGCTATATAAGTGCAAGGTCGGCTATGTAAGTGTAAGGCCAGCTTATAAGTTGGTGGTGTAGGCATCAAAAGCTAGTGGCGTAGCCATTAAGAGCTGTTGGTGTAAGTTGTAAGTCAACTATCTTTAATTCTAATTTGCATGTGTCGATCTAAACTTTGTTAATTTGCTTAAAATTCCTCTAAATCATTTGTAATTCTACTCTTGAATCCTCTAATTCTTGAAATGTCCAAATGAAAATAATTAAGTACCATTTCTTAATGATTTCTATAAAATCAATAATAATTTTATCTTAATTTGCACTTTAAAACATGAAAAATATGCCTTTATCAGTAGATAATTGATGAATAGCACACTACATTGCATTCTCTATAGTAGATCATTCGTAGAAATATAGATTTTTACACATGTACACAAGACTTTCTCCCTTGGAAACCTAACTAAAGATTAACTTTTTACACCTTCTAACAACAAATCTAAGAAAATAACAAAGTAAAGTTGATGTACATACCTTGAGTTTGTTGTTTTTATGCTTGGATTGAAGGATTTCATGAGTGATCGAATTGTGTATAGAGAGAAAATAAAGAGATATGGATACTAGTGAGATAAAGTGAGTGTAGAATGAGAAAAGGGAAGAAATACTTGTGATTTTTTAAATCAGGGTTGAATATGACTAAGGATCACTGATGTGCTTAGGAGCTTAGTAATCACTAAGGCTTACCATAAGAGATGGGAACCAATGGGTCCTCCCAAATATCAAAGAAAGTAGAATAGATAGGTCAGTGAATTGAATGTAGTAGCTTATGTGAAGCTACTTAGAGGATATGACTCACCAATGAACATAACATGACTTAACACTTCACTTGATGTAATGTACAAGCTAATGTTAAGGTTTACCCACCATTAATCTTGAGCTAATTGGTAAGATTTGATAAGAGTATATGAAAAATGGACTTAGAGAGGAGTATCTAGCATGAAAAAATATATTCAAGGTTTGAAAATGAATGTCTTTTCTTCTAACTACAAAGAGAATGAAGTATTTATAGTAAGTCCCTAGGGTAACATTACAAATAAGGGGATTTACAGAAAGGCATATGGGAAAAGGGAATCTTAATACATATGAGAAAGGGTAAATAGGACAAATGACAAAAAAAGAAAAATAGTATAATGCTAGAAAAATGTATAAGTGGCTGCTCATCAATGGGTTTGTACTAGGGAATCATTAGCGTAGCTACTGAACTAGGTCATGATGTGGTAGCATTAGGGGTTACTGAGACAAATAAAGAATGCCGTAAGTATTAGTAGTTAGACAAAAGAGAGGTACTCATCCACCAAGGCCTAGGTCTCAACACATGGCAAGTAGCTCTCAACGCTTAAAGGATCGGGTAATTAGAGTGGGACTTGATGTGCAAAGCCTTGGTACCTATCACTCAGTAGATAAATCTTAGTAAGTGAGAGGACGGCATCGCCATAAGGGATAAAGTAAAGTGAAGTGTACATAACCTGAGCTCTCAAGGAGTTCAACCAGCATTCTTCTGTATATTGTTTCTCATTCTCAATAGGTTGATGAAAGAGAATTCTTCTGATGAGGGACTAGAGGCCTCTTAGGTGTGTACAAGTAAGTAGGCCACAGGTCGGTAACCCATTAGCTCCCTAGGGTTCTTGAAGATTTGCCCTCAAATCTTAGTGTTCTTCTTCATTATGCATATAGGGCGTCAACTTGGCAACGTTGAAGGTATTTGATATGTAGTACCCCTCAGGTAGGTTAATCTCATAGGCATTGTTATTAATATTCCTAAGGATCCCATAATGTCCATTTGCTTTGGGGGATAGTTTGTTCGTCCTTTTTATGGGGAAACATTCTTTGCTATGGTAGACCCAAACAAGATCCCTAGGAGTATAAACGACTCGCCTCCTTCCTTAACTTCCTTACTCCTTCTATCCAGCCATAGTCTTAGCTAGTTGTTTGGCAACCTTTTGATACAACTTCTAGAATTCCTTAGTATGCTGCAGGCCAACTTAACTTTGCCTTTGAATGGTCAGGTTGATAATTTGATCTAAGGGTAAGTTCTAGTTAAGTCCATAAATGACCTCAAATGGTGTCTTTCCTATTTAGCTACAAGTAGAACAACTTATAAGTAAACTTGAGGATAGGTAAGCATAGATCCTAATCATGTAAATTTTTCACAATAGTTGCTCATAGGAGATTACCGACTATTATATTTACAGCTTCGGTCTATCTAACTATCTGTAGGCAGCAAGAAGTCTAAACATGAGCATAGTGCTAAGCTTCTTCCATAAGGTCCTCCAGAAGAAGCTCAAGAACCTTGAGTCATGGTTAGGCACAATACTTCTCAACACTCTATGCAGCCAAATGATTTCCTGCAAAAAAAGGATAGTGACAAATAAAGTATCATTAGTTTTATAGTAGAGAATGAAGTGGCTTATCTTGCTAAATCGATTAACCACCATCATGATAAAGTCATGTCTTCTTAGCGTTTGGGGTAAGCCAAGCATGAAATTCTTACTTAGGTCAATCCATGGCTACTCAGGTATAAGCAGGGATATGTACTCTCCATATGACTCTTCTCTTGCTTTCACATGTTTACATACTTCGCATCTCTTAAGAACTCGGTGCACATCTTTCATCATCTCAAGCTAGTAGAAATGTTCTATCAATATTTCAATCATTCTCTTCTCTCTAAAATGATCAATCAAACCTCTAACATGAGCTTCTTAGACAAGTAGTTCCCTAGCCAAACCACTTGGCACGTAAATTTGTTTGCCCTTCATCAAAAACCCTTGGCTTAATTAGAATCCATCCATAACTCCTTTAACGTTGCATTTGGCCACTAAAGGCCCAAAATACGGATCATGCTCATGTTGATCGAGCAAAGTGCCAAATCTACATACCTTGGCATACATGGTTATAATGAGGGTATGTTGACGAGAAAGAGCATTGACCACACTATTAGTACCTCCTCTCTTGTACCGAATGATATAGCAAAAGGAATCTAAGAACTCAACCCATCTAGTATTGTACTGGATGATGTGGCAAAAGGAATCTAAGAACTCAACCCATCTAGTAAGATGCCAAGAAAGTTTTTGTTGCCTTCAAAGATGTTTCAGATTCATGATCTGAGTAAATGATGAATTCTCTCAGCAATAAGTATTGTTGCTAGTTCTATAGTGTTTGAACAAGGGCATAGAATTCCTTATCATGAGCTAAATAATTTAAGGCAACCCCTCTGAGTTTCTCACTGAAAAAGGCTATTAATCGGTGCTTCTGGATAAGAATAGCATTAATGTTGACTCCAAAAGTATCATACTCTACTTCAAAAACTTTCATAAAATTTGGTAAGGTGAATACTAAGGCTAATGTTAATTTATACTTTATATCTTCAAAGCTTTTCTAAGCTTTTGTGGAACACTTAAACTCAAAGTTCTTCTTAGTCAGTTCAGTTACTGGCTTAGTTATGGAATCAAAGTTTCGAATGAATCTTTGATAGAACAATGTTAGACCATGAAAACTTCTGACTTTAGCAACATTAGCAGGTGGTGACTACATAAGAAGAACTCTAATTTTCTTGTCATAGACTTAGATTCTGCCCTCTGAAACAATATATCTAATGAATACAACCTCAATCTAGCAGAGCACACATTTCTTTAAATTGCCAAATAACTTATCGACATGGAGAAATCAAATATAGATCTCAAATGCTTTATACGAGAAACAAGGTTGGTATTGTAGACTAGAATGTCATTAAAGTATACCACAACACATTTAACAATCAAAATTCTCAAGATATGATTCATGAGTTGCATGAAAGTGGTCGGTGCGTTTGTCAACCCAAACAACATCACCATCCACTCAAAGAGACCATCCATTGTTTTGAAGGCTGTCTTCCATTCATCTCTAGGTCTCATTCGTATTTGATAATAGCTACTCTTCATATCAATTTTTGAAAAGATGCGGGCTTTATGGAACTCATCAAGCATGTCATCTAATTGCAAGATTAGCTATCGGTATTTAATAGTAATTTTGTTGATGGTACGGCTATTAGTGCACATTTTCTACAATCCATTTTTCTTCAATACTAGTACGGCTAGCAAAGCACAAGGGCTCATGCCCTCTCTAACATATCCATGATCTAGTAACTCATCCACTTGTTTCTTCATCATGGTTACTTGCCTAGGATTAAGCCCATAGGCAGGTCGATTTGGAAGAACAACTCTAGGTTAAAGGTCAATACAATGTTCAATGCCACTTAAGGGTGGTAAAACATTCGGTACCTTGACATGAAATAAGTCAGCATACTTCTATAGTAATTTCTACACTTTAGTAGGTAAGCTTTTAACTTCTCTCAACTCTAAGAGTTTCCTAACTAATAGGAGTACGCACTCTTTGTCCTTAACTTCTTGATAAAATCGAGCATGGGAAATCACTAAAGATTCCTATTACATTGATTGGATAACCTTCTCTTGAGGCTCCTCTACTTCCCTAGGGCTCATAGGAGTTAGTATAACCTTCTTTCAATCCTTTTGGAACATATAGGTGTTTCTATATCCATTATGCAATACCTTCAAATCTAATAGCCAGGGTTGGCTAAGTAAGATGTGTAAAGAACACATAGAAAGAACATCACATAGCACCTCATCCTTGTACTAGTCACCAACAACAATCAATACTCTGACTTGCTCAATAACTGGTAGACCTCCCTTCTCATTTAACTAATGAATCTTATAAGGCTTAGGGTATGGGTAAGTCAGCAGCTTTAAGGCCTTGATAACTCCTTACACTACGTCATTGGTATAGTTTCCCCTATCAATGATCAATTCACATAGTTTACCATTCACCTAGCAGTTTGTATGGAAGTAGTTCTCTCTCTGCTCAGTTTCCTCTACTGTAAAAGTACTTAAAGATAGTCAAATGACAAAACAGTACTCAGCACCTACTTTAGGTAGTATTATGGCATCGAGGTTTTCCTGATATTCTTCTATCACTTGGTTAACTCCCATTTCTTCCTCTCTTTCACTAGTAATCTCCACTTTGAACTAGGGTTTGTCTCCCTTTATTGTCATAACATGTCGGTTCAAACATTGACTAGCCACATGTCTAAAGCCGAGACATTTGAAATATTTGATTTCTTAGGTCTTCATTTCTAAACTTTGACCTAGTCACTTTTGGCCTTAAGCTTCTTGGCCTCGCTTTTGCCTTGGACCTCTTCTGGTTAGTTCGATACCTGTCCTCAATAGTTTACCTCCAAATCATTTGGTGTACAATCATTTCTAGGTCAACTCGGCATACCACTTCTATTCGGCAATTTGGTTCTAATACTCGACATTTAGTTAACTTAGTTCTGCCTTTGTCTTTCAAATCTTTGTGCCACTTGGATCGTCTCATCTAGAATTAGAAGCCTCTATAGTTCCACTATGTTACCAATCTCAGTCCTTAGCCCATGAATGAATCATGCTATAGTGCATGTCAGGGGCTCGTCAACATAATAGCGGATCATAAGAAACTAAAACTCTCGGACATACTCATCCATTGATCTATTACCTTGTCTTAAGTCTTGGAGATATCAGAAAGTGTTTTGCTCATAGTGTTTGAGAACGAACCTACTTCTCAGGACTTTTCATCTCATTCCATGTTCATACTTTACGTTAGGCTCTCACGTAAACATTTAGCAGCTTCTTCCACTACATTGCTACATACCTAAAAACTTCCAATGTAGCCACTTGAATATAAACAGCATCTTCATAATCATAATAGTCAAATATCTTTTCAATTTTCTCTGCCCATTCCAAGTAGTCATCAACACTACTGACTCATTAAAGCTTGGGATCTGTACTTTGAGTTGTTCAACTCCCCTGAGAGCACTAAGCTTATGCTCATGAATTCCATCATACTGCTCCTCCTCTTCATACTCCCTTACTTCATCTAACTTTAGTCTCCTTCATGCAACTCTATTAGCACATCGAGGTAGAGTTTGGTTCATTTGAAGGGGCTTTGTGATGAACTACCAACCAACAGTCCCATTACTCGCGTACGGCTTCGAGGACTCCAATCCCTCATCTGGTGAATTCTCTCTCAACAACCTACTGATGATGAGAAAGTTGATGCTAAAGGAATGTGGCTAAACTCCTTGAGCTCCCTTAATTGTTGTACGTTGATCTGTATATTCGGTAGTGATGATGCTGACTATTCCCTTATCGAGAACCTTATGTCGAGTAATCCAACCAAATACTACTGAGAAGTTCTTACCAAGTGACGAGAGACTCACTTAAACAATCGAATAGTTTTCTCTCGGCATGTTACCATCTCTCTCGTCCCAACCCTTTATTGTTGCAACATTTTGACTCATCTTGCCTACTGTGCCTAGAGAATATTCGTATGGGACCAATGTTGCATTGCCACTTATCTATCTCATCTGACATTGTATTACTTTTCCATTTTTGGTATTTTGTCCTTTTTACCCTTTTTGCTATGTACTAGTAATCCCCTTTTTGTATATACTTTCTTGTCATTTCATTATTTGTAATGCTACCTTAAGGACTTACTATAAATAGTCCTTTTCTTTTGTAAGCCAGAGATAACTTACATGTTAATACTGAACATTCTGTTCTTGTAAGACAACCTTCTCTAAGTCCATATTTCATACACTCTTATCTAATCTTGCCGAGTAACTTAGGATTAGTGGCGGGTGGACCTTGACATCAACTTATGCATCAAATCAAGTGTGGTGTCAACTCGTGTTGTGTTCGTTGGTGAGTCACATTTTCCAAGCAGCTTCATGTCAGCTGCTCTTGTTTGGTTATGGACCATTTCCCTCTAATTTTTTTTAATATCTCGAAGGACCCATTTTAGTTTGAATCTACCTCAGTAAGTTATTGTGATAATTGAGCTCCTAAGTATACCATATATTCCTAGTATCAAAGATTGAGGTTGAGGTTAAGACCAAGAGTTATGTAGTAATAGTCAGTCAACTGGTTGAGATACTGTATGTGATCGTAGCCATTTGTGTGAAGAGTAGTTACTAAATTTTTGTGTTAAGAATGTTGAACATCCTAGTGTATAGGCAAAGATTCACGATGTTAAAAGTGATGCTCATGGTGGTAGCTAAGTGACCCAACAAATACCATGTATTACTAATGAGCAGATACAAGATCTTGTTGATATTGTGGCAAATTTAGCTACCTCAATAAAGAAGGTCTTAGAGAATGGACCGTGTGAGAGAGTTATTGAGTAAAGCTGAGAAATAAGAGATAAGCTAAGTAGGCAGATGAACAAGCGAGCTCCGGAAGCCTTTCTAGTGAACCATGCACCACTATGATTTGCTAATAGAGTTGTAAGGAGAAGGTTAGAGTTGGATGAGGTAAAAAAGTACGAAGAAGAAGAAGACTAGTATGTTGGGCTTAATGAGTGAGAGTTTAGAACGCTAAGAGGTGGCAAACATCTTAAGGTATAGATTCTAAACTTCAACGAGTCTGGTAGTGCTAATAACTACATGGACTGGGAAGAGAAGATTGAAAAGATATTTGACTTTTATGATTATGAAGATGCTGTTTGCATTAGAGTGGCTACGTTGGAATTTTCTAGTTATGCAGCAATGTGGTGGAAGAAGCTACAGAATGTTCACCTAAGGACCTAACGCGAGGTTCAAACATGGATCGAGATGAAGAGAGTTTTGAGGAATAGGTTTGTTCCTAAACACTACGAACAGGATACTTTTCGATGACTTTAAGACTTGAGGCAATGTAATAGATCTGTAGATGACTATGTTTGAGAGTTTTAGTTGCTCATGATACGAAGTGATGTTGACAAGCCAGAGACTCAAACTATAGCACGATTCATCTTATCATTTTGACTTGAGATTGGTCACATCGTAGAATTGCAAGGCCTCACAACTTTGGATGAAACCATTCGTATAGCCTAAAGAGTTGAGAGGCAACAGCAAAACCAAGCTAGCTGAATGTCAAGTAACCAAACCATGATGCCGAATAGGACTGGCTTAGCGAGTAGACCAGGGAATGACAGGGCATCAAATAGTTCCGAGGTGAAAGCTAAGGTCACATGCCGAGCTAAGCATACGAAGGACGAGGTAAGAGCAAGACCAAGGAACCTGAGATCCAAAGAGACTAGGTTTAGAGTTTAGGGAGGAAAACCTAAGATATTAAATGTTTTAAATGCCTTGGCTATAGATATGTGGCTAGTCAATGTCCAAACTGCCGAGTCATGACCATAAAGGGAGACAAGCCCCAGTTTGAAGTAGAAAGTGCGAGTGAGGGAGAGGAAGAAGTGGCAATATTTGAGGAAAATCAGGAGGTTGAGATACCCCCTGAGGGTGGAGCTGAGTGTTGCTTTGTTGTTCAGCGATCTCTCAATATTTTTATGGCTGATGAAAATGAGCAAAGAGAGAACCTCTTTCATACAAATTGCCCAGTGAATGGCAAGCTAAGTATTGTGATCATTGACGGAGGAAGCTGTACCAACGTCATCGTACAAAGGGTAGTTAAAGCCATGAAATTGCTAACTATTCCACACCCCAAGCAGTATAAGATTCATTAGCTGAACAAGAAAAGAGGATTGCACGTTTTCAAGAAAGGAGGATTATACGTTTCCAAGCAAGTCAGAGTGTCGATTACTATTGGAGATAGGTACAAAGACGAGGTGATGTGTGATGTCCTCCCCATGTGTATAACTCACATATTACTCGGTTGATTGTGGCTATTTGACTTAAGAGTGTTACACGATGGGTATAAAAATACCTACATGTTTCATAAGGACGGGGAAGAAAGTTATATTGACACCTATGAGTCCTAAGGAAGTGCAAGAAGCTTAGGAAAAGGTTGCTAGATCTCTATAGCAGAAGTCCTTAGTGATTTCTTGAGCTCAGTTTGCACAGGAGGTTAAGGCCGAGGACTATGTACTCCTCTTGGTCAAGAGACTCTTAGAGGTTGGAGAGGCCAAGAACTTACCTATTGAAGTGTAGCAGCTACTTTAGGAATTTGCTAACCTCTTCCTTGCTGAGATGACAAAAGGATTACTTCCCTTGAGAGGAATTGAGCATTGCATCGATCTTCAACCTAGAGCAACCTTACCAAATCAACCTGCCTATAGAATCAATCCTAAATAGGCAGCAAAGTTGAAAAGGCAAGTTAATGAGTTGGTAAATCATGGATATGTCCATGAGAGCATGAGCCCATGTGCCATCTCGACCATGCTAGTACTAAAGCAAGATGGATCATGGAAGATGTGCATTGACAGCCATGTTAACAATAAGATTACTGTTAAGTACCAATACCCGATCCCGTGGTTAGATGACATGCTTGATAACTTGCATGGCGTACTCATCTTTTCGAAGATAAATCTAAAGAGTAACTATCATCAAATACAAATGAGACCAGGAGATGAATGGAAAACAGCCTTTAAGACTCGGGATAGTCTATTTGAGTGGACAATTATACCGTTTGGTTTAACTAATGTATCAAGTACATTCATGCGGCTCATGAATTATGTGCTTAGAACATTGATTAGCAAATGCGTTGTGGTTTATTTTGATGATATTCTGGTCTACAGTGTCGACCTTTTCATTCATGTCAAACATTTGAGATTGGTGTTTAACATACTCTATGCCCAGAAATTATTCGGTAACCTGAAGAAATGCACGTTCTATGAAAGCGAGGTTGTATTCCTTAGATATGTTGTTTTAGGGAGTGGAGTTCAAGTTAATAAGGAAAAGGTCAAAGCTATTAATGAGTGGCCTATGTTGACTAATGCAGCTGAGGTCAAGAGATTCTATGACCTAGCCTTGTTCTACTGAGGATTTATTCAGAAATTCAACTCCATAACTACGCCGTTGACATAATTGACTAAGAAAAATGTTGAGTTTAAATGGATAGAAAAGGCTTAAAGGAGTTTTGAAGATGTGAAGTGTAAGTTGACGTCTGCTCCAGTACTTGCCCTACCAGATTTTGAGAAGGTTTTTTAGGTTGAATGTGATGCGTTTGGTGTCAGCATTAGCGTTGTCCTTATGCAGAGCATCGACCTATTGCCTACTTCAACAAAAAACTCCGAAGTGCTGCCTTAAATTACTTAGCCTATGATAAGGAGTTTTATGCCCTTGTCCCTACACTTCAGAACTAGCAACACTATCTATTGCTGAGAGAATTCATCATCTATTCGAATCATGAATCTCTCAAGCATCTTCATGGGTAGTAGAAGCTTTCTCGGCATCATGTGAAGTGGCTCGAGTTCTTAGAGACCTTTCGCTGTGTCATCAAGTATAAGAAGGGAACCACCAATACAGTAGCTAATGCACCCTCTCGCCGTCATACCCTCATTATGACATTATAAGTTAAAGTGCTTGGATTTGGCACTATACCTTATCAATATGAGCATGACCCACATTTTGGGCCTTTAGTAGCCAAGTGTAGTGATAGAGGAGCTATAGACGGATTCTACTTGAGTGAGGGGTTCTTGATGAAGGGAAAGCAGATTTGCGTGTCGAGTGGTTCTGTAAGGGAGCTACTAGTTCGAGAAGCTCACGTTGGAGGTTTGGCTGGCCCTTTTAGGGAAAAGAGGACGACTAAGATATTGAAGGAGCACTTTTATTGGCTTAGGATGATAAGGGATGTGCATTAAATACTTGAGAGGTGCATGGTGTGTAAGTATGCAAAAGAGAGGAGGGAACCCTATGGAGAATGTACATCATTACCAATTCTCGAGCGGTCATAAACTGATCTGAGCATGGATTTCTTGCTCGGCCTTCCCCATACGCTAAGAAGACACAATTCAATCATGGTGGTAGCCCATCAGTTTAGCAAGATAGGCTACTTCATCCCCTGCTACAGAACTTATGATGCTTTATTCATCGTTAACCTCTTTTTGTAGGCAATTGTGTGACTGCATGGAGTGCTAAGGAGTATTGTGTCCAACCGTGATTCTAAATTCGCAAGCTTCTTTTAGAAGACCTTATGGAGAAACTTAACACTAAGCTCCTGTTTAGTACCTCTTGCCATCTCTAGACAGATGGCCAAACTCAAGTAGTTAATAGAACCGTCGGTAATCTCTTGCATGCCACTATTGGAAAGAACTCTCATGACTTAGATTTATGCTTGCCCGTGATTGAATCTGCCTACAATCGCTCTACTTGCAGCTCTACTGGAACATCCCCATTTGAGGTTGTTTATAAACTTAACCTAAACTTACCCTTGCACTTGGTTAATAATCTGACTATATAAGGGGGGAGTCAATTCGGCCTGTAACATGCTGAGTAATTTCATAAGTTGCATCAAACAATTACTAAGCAACTAGCAAAAACTATGGCCTGATAAAAGGAAGTAGGTAGCCACGAAAGGAAATGAATTGTTCATGCCCCTAGGGACCTTGTCTAGATCCATCTTAACAAGGAACACTTCTCTAGCAAGAGGGCGAACACACTATCTCCCAAAAAGGATGGCCCTTATAGAATCTTGAGGTGTATTAATGATAATGCCTATTAGATTGAGTTACTCGAAGGTCTCGGCATGTCTACCACTTTCAACATCGCTGAGTTAACTCCATATGTGCTTGAAGATAATGAAGACTAAGATTTGAGGGCAAATCTTCAATAACCCTAAGGAATTGATGAACTACTAACTAACGGTCTTGTTAGTCGTGCATGGCTTTGAGGACTCCAATCCCTCACTCAGCGAATTCTCTCTTAGCAACCTACTGATGACGAGAAAGTTTATGCCAAAGGAATGTAACTAAACTCCTTAAGCTCCCTTAATTGTCGTATGTTGATCTATACACAAGGTAGTGATGATATTGACCATTCCCTTGCCGAGTAATCCAACCAAACACTGCTAAGAAGTTCTTGTCGAGTGATGAGAGACTCGCTTAAACAGCTAAATAGTTTTCTCTCGGCATGATGCCATCTCTCTCATTACGGCCCTTTATTACATCAACATTTTGACCTCTTTTGCTTATTGTGCTTAGAGAATATTCGTATGGGACCAATGTTGCACTACCACTTGTCTACCTCGTCTAACATTATACTACTTTCCCATTTTGGTCCTTTGTCCTTTTTACCCTTTTTAGTATGTACTAGTAATACCCTTTTTGTATATATTTTCTTGTCATTCATTATCTATAATGTTGCCTTAGGGACTTACTATAAATAGTCCTTTCTTTTATAAGCTGAAGATAACTTATATGTTAATACTGAATATTCTGTTCTTATAAGACAACCCTCTCCAAGTCCATATTTCATACACTCTTATCTAACCTTGCCGAGTAACTCAAGATTAGTAGCGGGTGGACCTTGACATCAATTTGTGCATCATATCAAGTGTAGTGTCAACTCGTGTTCTATTCATTGGTGAGCCACATTTTCCAAGCAGCTTCATGTCAGTTGCTCTTGTTTGGTTATGGACCATTTCCCTCTAATTTTCTTCGATAACTCGAGAGACCCATTTCAGTTTGAATCCGCCTCAGTATCTCCTAGTGATAACTAAGCTCCTAGGCACACCACTCAGGGCCCTATTGTTTATCCATCTACCTTTTCAGCCTATCTCTCCTTTTACGACCCTATTAAACAACAACTCTTTCTTGTAACCTACTTTCTATGACACTTTGTACAAAAACAGCTAAATTGGCTGCAATAGTACTGAGGTCTTGTATCTGCTTATCAATAGATTGTAGGGTTTGTTAAGTAATGTAACTACGACCATAAACATCGCTCTTGACATCATTAATCTCTCCTTAAGCACTAGGATTCGACATTCTCAAAAACAAGGCTTCAAAAAATACTCTTCACATAAGAAATTCCCATATACATAAAAAGTACAAATTAAGCGGTGAATTGAGAACTCACCCTGTTCTTCCGATGGAAAAATGGAGTATAACAAAATAGCAGACTAGTAGAAATTATTTCAATACAGCTCTCTATCACAATCTTAAGCTCTAATACTAAGATTATATGATGTGCTTAGGAGCTCAGTAATTATTAGGATTTATCGTAAGAGATGGGAACCAATGGGTCCTCTGAAATATCAAAGAAAATAGAATAGATAGGTTAGAGAACTAAATGCAGTAGCTTACGTGAAGCTGCTTGGAGGATATGACTCACCAACAAATACAATATGACTTGAAACTTTAGTTAATGTGTTACACAAGCTAATGTCAATGTCCACTCGCTACTAATCTTGAGCTACTTTGTAAGACTAGATAAGAGTGTATGAAAAACGGACTTGGAGAGAAGTATCTCATAAAAGCAAATATATTTAAGGTTTGAAAAGGAATGTTTGTTCTTCTAGCTACAAAGAGAAGGGACTATTTATAGTGAGACTTTAGGGTAACATTACAAATAAGGAGAATTACAAAAAGGCATATAGGGAAATGGATTCCTACTACATACGAGAAAGGGTAAATGGGACAAATGACAAAAAGGGAAAAATAGTACGATGCCAAAAAAATAGACAAGTGGTAGCTCATCAATAGGTCTATAATAAGGATTCTTTGACATAGCTGTTAAGCTAAGTCATGATGTGGTAGCATTAAGGGTTGCCAAGATGAATAAGGAATACCATAAGTATTAGTAGTTAGCTAAAAGAGAAGTACTCGTCAAGTAAGGCTTAGGTCTCGACACTCAATAGGTAGCTACAACCGAGCTCCTACATTGTTGAGGTCGACCTAACTTCGATCCTTAGCCAACTAACCGATGTTGACATGACAATAGACCATGTCCCAAACCAACCCTTCCTCAATTTGAAACACTCAAGCTACCGAGTTATCAAATTGCTAACTTCGACCTAATTTGCTCAAAACCTGCTCTACTTAGTAAGTAGCATGATTTAGACCATAGAATGGATAGTTGACACTCACCCAATTTTCTAACATCCATACTATCCCTTTTGTAATCGAATATTCTTTTTGTTCAATTACAACTCTATTGTTGTAAATTATTCCTTTTCCTTTATTAGCAAGAATCTTTTTGTAATTTACACTAACCTAGGACTTACCTTAATTGGGTCATATAAATACTTGTAAATTGCAATAGTTGCAAAGTTAATACTACTTATATTCAGACATATTCTAGTGAGATAAGTGTGCTATGCTTACTTTCGCTTACTCTTATCTGATCCATTATGAGTGTAGATAAGTAACAAGTGCCCTCTAGCTATACTTGTACGTAATATCAAGAGTAACCTAAGTCTGTGTGAAGCATTGGTGTGTCATGTCCACTATCGATGCATGAGACCCCTGCTTAATCTTCAACTATCATTAAACCTTCGAACAATCTCTCGGTTCAGACGCAACCCCTTGGTTTGTGTGATACTAGACGTCAAGTGTTCATCCATGGCTGACCCATACCATTTTGGTATTAGAGCACTTAGCTATGTTCGAGCAATTTTCTGTTACTTTGTACTCTAAGAGATTTATTACTACTTTCGTGTGGTTTAGAAGCTTTGTTGTTATTGTGATCGTTTGAAGAGTGTTTAGTGTTGAAGAAATTTTATCCCTTATTATCCCTTGTTCCTTGTATACAAAACAGAGTGTGAGTGTTTCTTTGCTTGTCATATGTAGTTGTCACATTAGTAGGAGTGTTAGGTGCTGTTCTATTGTAATTTCTTGAAATAGACTACAATGTCTTATTCTAGTGTTCAAGGAACTTTAGGTGAAAAAGAAAGTGGTGATCAAAATGGACTAAGTCAGTAAGGAAGCTTCACACCCCAATCAGTAGGTGATTGACTAGATAGACTCACTAACCTAGTGACTAGTTTGGTGACTGTTATATGCGAAGATAGATAGCAGGCTAGAAATGTTCCATTTAGAAGACGAGCCAATGATTAACTTAAGTGAGGCAATGGTTAGCATGGTCGAGCTAATGCCCCAGTTCAACCTCCTCGAGCTAGAGAAATAGATAAAGTTGCCAGATGAAGGTTAGCACATGATGAAATTGAAGAAGTAAATGAGGAAGAAGGTAATGAAGTGAAGGAGTATTATGTTGAGGTTGTGTATCCTAAGTTTTTCTAGAAGTGGAGATGCAGAGGATTGCTTAGACTGGGTAGACAGGATCAAGAAACAATTTGAATGCCATGAAGTGCTTGATAATGCTAAGGTTAGATTTATTGTGTTGGAGTTTACTGATTATGAAGCTTTGTGATGGAAGAACTTACAAGCTACCCATAGAAGAGAAGGAGAATATGAACGTAAAATGTAGAGTTGGAAAGAGATGAAGAGAGTTATGAGGAGGAGTTCTGTTCCAAGATATTATTTATAGGACACCTCAAGTGATTACAAGAGTTAAGATAATGTAGATCTAATGTTGACATCTACATGAAGGAATTCCAAATGTTGATGATTCAATGTGAAGTTATTAAGCCTGAAGACTAAATTGTATCTCGATTCATTTGTAGGTTAAAGTATGAGATTAGAGATATTTTAGAGATCATGGACATTAGATCACTTGATGAAGCTATCTAAGTAGCCTAGAGAATTGAGAGGCATCGATTTAGGGAGATTTCGAGCTCCTACTAGTTGCCTACCCCTAGCTAACCTATTTCGAGAAGACTTGTACGAATAGAACTAGGTAAAGTCACTAAAACCCAACTTATTGAAGTTCTCCAAGTAGAAAGAAGGAGGTCTCGAGGAAATTTTAAAAGGGCTAAAGCTCAGGAGGGAAGATAAGTGAGATCAAGTGCTTCAAATGTGAAGGATTTAGACACATGGTTACCTAATGTCTGAATAGAAAAACCATGGTCATCCGTGGTGAGGCACTAACCATTGAGGTAAACAGTATTGATATGTAAGTGGAAGAGCCAAAAGAGACAGGGCAAATTGAATTGTCTGAAGAGGAAGAAGTCATCTATAATGAGGAGGGTAACTTTATGCTTACCACCTTAGTATTGAGGAGGACAATAAGTGTAAGTCCTATACTTGAGGATGAACAGCAAGAGAATCTGTTCCACATTGGATGTAAGGTGAATGGGTCATTATGTGCATTGATTATTGATAGTGGTGACTATACCAATGTAGCCTCTGCTTTCATGGTTCAGCAGTTGAAGTTGCTAACCAAGCCCTACCCCAAGCCTTGTAAACTAAACTAACTTAGTGACAACAAAGCACTACAAGTAAATAAAGAAGTGTTTGGGCCGATCAATATTGGAAACTATTACGATGAAGTGTTTTGTGATGTATTGCCTATGTTTACATTACATATTCTATTTGGATGACCATGGATGTTTGATTGAAGTGTGACGTATGATGGAAGGAAGTATACATGTTCCCTAAAACACAAAGGTAAAAAGATAAAGTTGAGCCTTATGATTGTTGAACAAGTTAAAAGCATGTAAACTCAATTAAGCTAAGTTCTAATGAAGGAGGCTTTGTTGATAACCTAAGTCAAACTAAAAAGAGAGATAGAGCCTAAAGAGTCGACCTATTTGCTAGTTAGAAGGTTAGTTGAGATGAGGGGACCTGAGGTAGAGTTGCTACATTCTAAGGTGAAAACCTTACTAAAAGAGTTTGCCTGCTTGTTCCCAATAGAATTACCTTAAGGCCTACCTCCCCTTTATGGTATTGAATAAGCAATTAACTTGCAACCAAGAGCCACACTAACAAATAAGCCTACCTATAGACTAAACCCTAAATAGGTTCCCACTTTATAAAGACAGTAATGGGAATCAGCCTCCGACCATATCCAAGCCGAGGCTTATCAATGCTTGCAGAGGCTAACTTGTAACTAGAAAGATGAGGGAAAGGAAAATAAACACTCGGCATCAACTTTATCATCAGCCGAGGAGCCGAGAAACCACAAGGTCGAGTACCCATGATCAAAGAACCACTCGGCATGACCCCAAAAGACTAGCATTAACTAATTCTAGAACTCGATAATTATGGGCTGACCCCTCTAGTGTCTCGGCCAAGCCATACGAGACATCGGGGACCCCTTCCCGAACACGTACATCCAACTGCCGAGCCCATTAGGTTCAAATACTACTCCTTCTAGGACATACCGAGTGACTGCATGCCGAGTTCTATAAAACACATAGTTTTGTATTCTTGTACATGTTTTCCCTTTATTTTATTTATAGGCCCGATTCTTTAGGGTTTAAGGCCTTATACTTTATTTACAATTTTGTCATTAGGGTTTAGGACTTGCTATAAATAGCAAAATTTGTACTTAGATAGACATATAGATAGATACAAATAGATAGTTATATAGAGATATATGCGGAGAGTGAAACTTTCCTATTTTCGAGCAATGCTATACTTAAGTTAGCATTTATTGAATTATTGAGTGTTGATCATACTCTTTAATCGTCTCTGCATTTTTATCAATCTTGTTCTTAAATTGTGGTGAACCCCTTCATTTGAAACCTTAAGCAACATTTAGTGTTCGTGAGTCATATTAAACTCTATTTCGAGCTTAAACTCCTAATTGTGTTTGTGTTTTGGTGAGTTATATCTATTCACATTCACCATCAAAACCCTTCCTATTCTTCGTACCCATCTTCCTTTTGAATACCCATTCCTGTTCTTTCATTCTAGATCCGTTGCCATTTCTTTCTTATCTCGATCCCATATCATATTGGTATAAGAGATTTAAGGAAATACGCATACTAGTGTTCTTCAAAGTAGATTTGTGGTTCTAACATTTCTATTCATTATTGTTCTGTAGTGTAGTGTATTATTCATAGTAGTAAGTAGCTATAGAAGATGGGTAATGGTTGTTTTGGAGTTGTTGTAATTCTGTTTTCTTGTTTCTTCAATTTTTTGGTAAATTACTGTACAAACAAGAATGTTAGAGGATAGTGTCAACAACATTAGAGACAATCCTTGTAGAAGCTTGAGGCGACGTATTGAGAACTTAGAGTTCCAAATTAAGAATCTAATTGACTCTATTCAGGAGCTTACTGGGTTAGTTAGAGGTTGTAGATGTGATGGCTGAGAAGAAAGGAAGGAACGGACACCTACTAATAGGAGTGGTTCCAATGAACTTTGTAATGATGTGAGATGGCCGAGAAGAGCTGCCGAGCCAAGAAGAAGAGAAAACTATCCAGTGCCGAGAGGAAGAAATGATGGGAGTGTTGGCTCTAAAAAAAATCAAGAAGCTTAGAGAAGAGAGCCAAAGCCAAGAAGGAACATGGCCGAGTAAAGCTCTAATAGAAGTAGCTGAACCAAAGAGAATTAAGCGGCTCGTAATGCAAGGGAAGAACCCCGAGCACCTGGTTGAGGATTTTATAATATAAAGCTTAAGTTGCTGACCTTCTGTGGAAGTAGCTGACCTAAAGAGTTCCTTAACTGGGTTCCCCGAGTCAAGAAGTTATTTGAGTGCTACGAGTGTGATCATCAAATGAAGGTTAAGCTAGCTTCACTATCCCTTGTTGAATATGTAAGTCTTTGGTGCGATAAGCTAGTTGCTAAGTGAGAAGCTGAAGGAGAAGAGCCGATTGGAACTTGGAGGCTCATGAAAAGGTTGATGAACCAATGCTTTATGCTGACTTATTTCAAGCAAGAGATGCTCCATGCTTTCTAACACTTGGGATAAGGTTGAAATACTATTGAAAAGTATTTATAAGAGTTTGAGACCTTAATGACGAGATGTGAGATTGCCCAGCCATTGGACCGCACCATTGCCAAATTCTTGAGTAGACTTCGAGACGACATTGCTGATATAGTTGAATTGTAGCCGTTCAACTCTCTAGATGAGTTAATTAATTTGGCATTAAGAGTATAGAGGCAAAGGAGAAGAAGGCATCAAAGGCCAAGTAGTTGACCCCAACAAAGCAGCCTTAAGCTTGAAAGGTATGCCAAGAGAAGGTAAGAAAAGAAGATAGAGAAAGGAGAGCCTAGCTGACTAGTCTATGCCAAGAAACAGATTGCCGAGAAAGAGAAGGCATCGAGCAACAAGGCTCGAGAAGTGAAGTGCCTCAAATGCTTAGGTTATGGATACATTACATCCTAATGCCCAAATAAAAGGGTCATGGTCTTAAAAGGTGAAGGGCCTGAGGCTCAAATCAAGAGTCAAAGTGATAAGAGTTTAGAGGAATGATTGATCAAAGAAGATGTCTATGCCAAAAATCTAGATGAACTCTTATCCTTGACGAGTCAACGAGCTGACCTAAAGGTAGATCTTGAACAACTAGAAAATTTATTTCACATGCAATACCTAGTGAATGGGAAGACTTGTTCCTTAGTTATTGATGGAGGTAACTACACTAACATCATTTCTGCCGAGTTAATAGAAAAGATGAAGTTGCTAACCTACCCACATCTTCAACCTTATGGATTAAAATGGTTTAATGACAAGGGTATGGTCCATGTGCATAAAAGAGCGCAGATAGCATTAAAAGTCGGACAATAGGAGGATGATATTGCTTTTGACATCATGCTTATGAATGCCGCAAATTTACTACTTAGCTGACCTTAGGAGTATGACTGAAAAGTGATCTATGATGACTTCCTCAACACTTACACCGTTCGGACGGATGGGAAGAGCTATTACTTGACCCCCATGAGCGTTGAGGAAATCTAGAGACATTCAACACCCATAGTGAAGAGAAAAGGGAAAAGAGGTTTATTCAACATCTCAGCCTATACTCAACACTTAACGTTGAGGACGACTTCCTTTCAAACCCATGGTAATGATGGGAATCAGCTTCTGACCATATCCAAGCCGAGGCCTATCAATGCTTGTAGAGGTCGAGCTACAACTAGACAGACGAGGGAAAGGAAAATAAACACTCAGCATCAACTCTATCGTCAGTTAAGGAGTCGAGAAACTATAAGGCCAAGTACTCGAGATCAAAGAACCACTCTGTACAACCTCGAAAGAGTAGCATCGACTAATTCTAGAACTCGGCAATTATGGGCTGACCTCTTTGGTGTCTTGGCCAAGCCTTACGAGACGTTGCAAACCCCTTCCCAAACTTATACATCAAGTTAACAACCCTGTCTAGTTTAGATACTACTCCTCTTAAGACATACCAAGTGACTACATGCCGAGTTGTATAAAATGAACAGTTTTGTATTCTTGTACATGTTTTCCCTTTATTTTATTTATAGGCCTGATTCTTTAAGGTTTAAGGCCTTATATTTTATTTATAATTTTGCTACTAGTGTTTAAGACTTACTATAAATAGCAACATTTGTACTTAGATAGAAATATAGATAGATACAAACAAATAACTATACAAAGAAAGGGTATGTACAACAGTCCCTAAGCTAATGTATCATGTTAGCCTTATTATTATTGTAGACACCCAATTTTTACCTCCTCTCCTCTATTTTATTTCATTTCATTTCAATAGGATAAAAGGGTCATAAATTAGGAAAAACATGAAAAATAGAAAATTAAGAAAACCCAAAAAAAAATAAGAAATTTAAAAAAAATGGAAAAATTTAGAAAAATTGAAATGTCACAAAAAATAGAAAAAATAAGGAATTTAGAAAATAATAATTTTTTAAGTAGTTTAGTAGAATATATCTCTTAATTTAAATAAATTTAAGGAAAGGACCATTAGACTTGGGCTTAGATTTAAATCTAACCCAAGCTGACCTAGCCTATATGTGCAATTTAATTGTACATATAGATAAGCCATAGGCTAACGGCTTAATGGATAAACACATAAGCATGTCATTGGGTTTAAGCATGAGGTCAGGAGTTAGAATCTTAGCAAAGGCATAAAAAACCTTTTTCCTTTTTTTTTTAGAGTACACAATACAAATAACACTACCATGTGTCAAGTGTTCACTGTATAACATGTCCTGATACGTAGCACCATTGGATTGAGTCATGGTTGATGCAGCACCATGTGGCATGCCATGTCAATTGCACTTTATTGTGTCAACTGCCATATATCACATAAGGACATATGGCACACTATGACTGGATGACGTAGTTGATGTGGTGCCACGTCAGTGTCATGTCAGCCACCTTTCTCTCTCTTTCCTTTCTTTTTCCCTTAATTTCCTCTACTTTCCCTAGTAAAACAAACTCAACCCATTCACTTTAGCCTCATTTTTTCCATTAATCCCAAGCTTAATAACACCGATCAGGGGGTGATTCTCATCCTAAACTTAGCTTACTTCAAATTGAGATCAAAAACTCATCTAGATGTAACTATTTAATGGGTCAAATTGAGCTAAAAAAATCAAGAAAAAACTAAAATTTCAAAATTTGGCATATACTCGATTTTTAAGTTTCCAAGTTGATTCAATGTCGTTTAAGTATAAATAGGGGTCTTAGGTTTGTTTCACAACACATACAATCATTAAAATACCATTAAATCACTCTCAATCTCATTCAAAAGCACCCCTTTTTCTCTCTCTCTCTTTCTCTATAATTTGAAGCTTAACAGCTAATCTAAAGAAAAGGTAACCACTCAGTGAGCTTGCTTAACTTGAGAGCTTTCCATTCTACCCCCTTTCAACCTCTACCATGGCCTTTACTACTCACCACCATTAAACCCCAAATGCAACCTTGACTGGCACCCTCTACTCCAACAACGGCCACCAATGGCCAAGTTAGGTTGTAGAACATAGCTAACCCTCCCTACCCTAAAGTCAATAAAAAACTCACAGAAAACCTCTTCCCCCATCATTTGGGTGATTGAAACAATTAGAAACACCCCTTGCCACGGTTGCTATCACAACCCAATCCAAGTCCGTAACACGACCCTACTCCAACACGACCGACTTGACCCGACCCAACCCGACCCACAAGCTCCAAATGTGACTTGTACATATGGCTCCAATCTAGTCTAAAGCCTTCACTATTTTAGCTTTGGTTTTGTTATTGTGTTGTTTTGTTATTTCCGTTATGGCATTTTTTTATTTTATTTCTTAAGTATTGTATTTGTACCAAAGAAGTCCAAAAAAAGAAAAAAAAAGAAAAGAAAGAAGAGAAAAAGGAAAAGAAGTAAGAAAAAAAAAAGAATAGTTTTTTTTTTTTAGTTTAGTAGAAATAGATAAAACAAAAAGGAAGATAATATAAAAAATAATAAATAAAAATAAATAAATTGGTTAGTGAATAAACAAATTGTCTTATCACTTAAAAAAATTTTCTTTCAAATAAGCAAAATAAATCAACCCATGTTCAAAATTAGGGCACTTTAGAATTTTTCAAAAAATAAAAATTCCAATTTACAACCTTTTTAGAAATTTCCTTAAATAAACCAAATTGGGTAGAAATGTAAACCTAAGTTTTTTCAAAAAATTAATATCAACTCTTCTGCGAAAGTTTTTGTAAGCGAGCTACGGAAGTTTGATCCCGAATAATAGGTACATAGGTACTCGTAAGTAAGTATAGGCCGACTTAAAATATGAAAAGTTTTATTTTTTCCATCTTTTTATATATTTGTGTATATTAATTAAATTAGTCACATGTAATATGATTAGTTGTTTAGAAACTGAAAAAGGGTATTATAGAAAAGCAAGTTTAAAATTGGAAAGTTAATAAGTGGCACCTATTTAAAGTTTAATAGGATAGTCTTTGTATCCAAATCTCTTGTTTTAGAAAACTATTTTGTAAAATTAGTTTTTTCCTTAAGACTAGTAGCTACGTTATAACCAATTCATCCAATTATTTATAACTTAACTTTTTTCCCGACTCTAGTTGAGTGGCGACTCCAAAGCATTTTCAAAATATAAAAAAAAAACCAATTTTCTTTAAACCTTAGTCGATGGTTAGTATTAAATGAGTAAGGTTTAATACTAGTTAATTTTAAGAAAACTAATTTATAAAAACTGGGAGGGAAAAAAGTAGGCTTGATAGCTTGGTGACTCCATTAAGGATTATTAAGAGGTCTAACCACTTAAAATACTTTACAAAATTAAAATTGCTTTTCAACTTACCTATGTTATTGATTTATTTATTTGTTTGTTTGTTTGTTTATTTATTTATTTGTTATTAATTTAGTATATATATTTTGCTTTGATTATCATATTTATTATACATACCATACTTTAAGACATAAGGGGTCATTTTTTGCATCAAAGTTTCAAGGTAGATGTGGTCAAACCCAAGCCATCCTAGGACCTTAGGAGGGGGGCCATTATGTAGCCTCAAGGCGTTGTGGGATAGTCACCATTCGTGGATGATTAAGCTACCCCACTTAGGTTTATTGTAACTAATGAAAGTGTTTTCTAAAAACAAGTGAGGTCATAAAGCCTAAGAGCCTTTTATAACCTACCCTAATTGTATACACTCCCCTTCAAGTTTGAGTTAATATACTACTCCTAAGAAATTGCAACCCTACCAATCATTTAAGAGTTTTAATGTAATCAAATTTTTGAAAATAACAATAGGGTTACAACTTAAGAGGTAATGTATTAACCTAAATAATCCTAACATCTACATATTTCCACATACTTTCTTTTGTACCATTGATGATTCATTCTTGTCCACAAAATGTGTAGATTTAGATTGGCAAACAACTAAGCAAACAATAAGCGGAATGATAGACTACATGACATCTCTAGGATTCGTAAACAGATGCTAAAAGATCAGATTACCTACCTGAAGCAAAAGCTTGAATGTTCCGAAGCTCACAACCGAACCTCAAGGTCCCTTCTGGTATAGGTCATTAAGGATAACTATGAGATGATAGAGGACCTTAAGGCTCGTATACAAGACTTAATGTAGGGTTATTTCCATTTCACAGATTGTACAATAAATATCAAGTTTCAGAATAAATGTTAGGGTTCTCAACCTTTGTTTTTGTATTCTAATCTTTGTCAAAATAATAAAGTTCTTTTTAGTTCATTGTTCTTCATTCTTTAGCTTTCCTATCTTTGCAAATAGTTCTTCAATAAACATTTATCTAACCACTATTCCTTCTCATTTAGGGAGATGTAAATAAAATTCATAGTCTTGCAAACTAGAACCTTAAAAATCACCATCCTTATTTACAAATAATTTTCTTATTTGTTGTAAAGTAAAACTTTATCTTTCTCTCTCCCAGAAAAGGAAAAAGAAACAAAAATTAGAAAAATAAATATGAAAAGAAAGGTTGCTAATAGCTATAAATCTTTATGGGCTCAAGGAGCTAACACAAGCCTAAGCCTTTGGCCCACTTAAGTAGCTAACCCAAACACTTGGCTTCCAACCCACATAAGGCCCTTTGACCTATTAAGGAGGCCAACATAAGCCCCTTAGCCTATTCAACACAAATAGGAGTCCTTTGGCCCATTTAACGAAAACACTACCCCTTAGCCCATTCAATCAAAATACCAACTTGGGGCCCATTAAGGCAACCTTTCCAAACACAAACCCCTTAGCTAGGCATTCAATCAAAACACTAACCTTAGGCCTATTCAGGCAACTTACCTAAACACAAGCTACTAAGCTAGGTAGCCAATCTAAACACAAACCATAGCTTATCAAGGTAGTTGGCTTAAATACAATCCTCAACCTATAAAGGTAACTAAGTTAAGCCAAAACCCCCAATTGATTTAGAAAGCCAAGCCTATTCATAAACCAAATCGAAACGCAAAGTCAAAATGCAAGGGCATGATTGAGAAACTGGGGGGCAAAGCTAATCTTTACCTTAGGTGAATAAATTTAGATTCCTCCTTAAGAAATTGGTAACTCACTTTTAAAAAGTTTAAAATGAAAAGAGGCAAACTATATTCCACACACTAACCTGAAACACTTTAAGAGTTAAGTGACATAAGAGTGAGGACACTTTGGGCTCTTTCCTTAAAAGAGGTCCACTTTGAATGTGATACATAGATTAAAATAAAGTTAGGTATTCATTTCCAAATCCCGAACATGATTATTCTTTATTAACCCCATTAGACTAAATTGGAAAATTTTCAAAATTTAAACCTTGTTAAGAACCACCCTATAATGGGGCAATTCAGAGCTTAGGATCATTGATTAGGAGATAAGGATAAGATTGGTTTATGCTTACTTATGTAACGTTAATTCAAAAATGACTTTTATTTCTGATAGATTATTTTTCTTTGAAATGAAGAAGAACTAATTTCCTTTTCAAGCACCTCAAGTGCATACACTAGTAATATATGGATTTAGGGCCTTAAATTGTTTAAAAAGCAAAAACTCAGAAATAAAGACAATCACTCTTAGGGCCAAAAGAAGAGAGAGAATAGTAAGAGATAATGGGGCAAAGTAATTGAAAAAAAAAAACAGAAGAAGAAAAGAGGCCAAAGAATTAGGCTCAAATGCAAGACAAATGCCCTAAGAATTATTTCACATCCCAATAAGGGTAGCAAAACTGAATCAAAAAGTAGGGAATCCAAGCCTAAAAAGACATAAGAAACAAAAAGCCTTGAATCATACTCTAAAGCCCAGAAAACCAAGTCTCTCCTACCAATATCAAATCACATAAGGCTTTCCTACCCCTAATACTACCCTTACACAATAAAAGCTCTTCTGATCTTTAAAGATGATTTATCTTTCATTGTTTTCGAAACTAGGGCAAACATACTTCTAATTTTTCCCTAAGGTTCTTTACTTGTACACTCAAGAGAAATAAAAGTATTTTTTTCAAAATAAGCCTTCTCATTAGTACTTTTTGAAACCCTTTGACCGAAAGCCTAAATTCATGATGTTGAATCGAGAAAGACCCAATGGATTGATCAAGGCATATCACCTAGAAAATAGACTATAATTTTGGGATTGTAGTCAAGAGTAAAATCTAGACCGAGAGTTCACAAGGAAGCCCTCTTCGACTAAACTAATCATAAGTTACCTTTTCCTTTGGAAAGGAATGTTTAAAATCACAAAGACCTATGAAGGAACTCAACATCAAGGTCAAGGGCATTGAAAATCCTACATTATCACCGAAGATAGGGGTGGCTATAAACTTGCTCCTTCAATAAAAATTTATTCCCATCGGCAAACATTTTAAAAAAAAGAGAGACAAGGAAAAAGAAAAGAAGAAAGAAAAAAAGGAGAAGAGAGAAAGTAAAGACTTGTCACAAGATTCTTATCTAATCCATGTTGGCTTGAGTAGCCAAACTTTGAATTCATGTCATCTGTTTCCTTGTTATGGTGGTCACATTTTTTAAAATTAACCTTGGAAGTCTAGATCATTCTTCCCAAATTACAGTTTTTAATCCTTTAACTTTTTTTTTTTTCAAAACATGAAGCCTATCCCTAATGCCTTTTTTCATAAATGGTTTTTAAAAAATTTCCATGTAAATACTTTTCCAAGTCAAGAAGTTTTTTAAAACTGGGTGCCTTCCTTACTTTACCTCTTTAGTCCTTCATTAACTTCCCTTAGGGCTCTAGCTAACTCTTAGAACGTTAACCCACTCTTTTGTTATAGATTACCATTAGGGTGTTGTCTCGTCTTTCTTTTTAGGGTGCTAGCCAGCTTCAAAACTCTACCCTCACTTTTATCAATTCTTCTCAAGGTTCAAGCCAGCTCTTAATGTGCTAGCCCACTCTTTTAATTCATTTTTGAATGATTCAGTTAGCCTATAGGGTATTGTACCATCTTTCATTAGAATTTTAGTAAGCTCTTAGAGTGCAATCCCATCTTTCTTTTAATCTTTTCTAGGGTATTAGTTAGCTTCTAGAGTGCTATCCCCTCGTTTTTTCTTTTTAAGGGTTTAAGCCATCTTTTAGAGTGTTGTCCCCTGTTCTATTCTTATTAAGGTTTTTGCTTACCTGTAAGGCATTGCCTCATCTTGTTGTGGTTCTAGCTAACTTTCAAAACATTACCCCCTCATTCATCAATTTCTCTCAATAAGCCCATAGGTAATTCTCTTTAGCCAGTTTGCCCATAGGGGGCTTTTCCTCATCGAATTCTCTCAAGCAAGCCCAAATGGTGCTTCCTCTCCTCTTCAATTTCCTTTAGCAAGCCTATAGGATGCTTTCTTTTACTAATTTGTCTTAGGCAAGCTCATGGGGTGCTTCTCTTCATTGAATTCTCCTAGCAAGCCTATAGGGCACTTCCCTTCATCAATTTCTCCTAGTAAGCCCATAGGGTGCCTCCCTTCATCAATTCCTCTTAGCAAGCCCATAAGGCACTTCTCTTCATCAATTCCTTATAGCGAGCTCATAGGGCACTTTCTTTTTCCTATTTCACTTAAGCGAGCCTATAGGGTGCTTCCCTTTATCAATTTCTCCTAATGAGCCCCATAGGGTGTTTCCCTTCATCAATTTCTCTTAGTGAGCCCCGTAGGGCCCTTTCTTTTAATAATATTCTCAAACAAGCCCATAGGGCATTTGATTGATTCCAATTTAGTGTTACTTGTCCTCAAGAAATGCTTTTGCCTAGGTTAGTGAGTCTAAAGAGGCATGACTAGGTTCTTTAGATCGATCTCAGCTTAGGGTTGCTAGCCCTCGAGAGATACTCCTGCCTAAGTTAGAGAGCCTAGAAAGGTACGACCAAGTTCTTCAAATCGATCCTAGCTTAGGGTTATTAGTCCCTAAGAGATGCTCTCACTTAGGTTAGTGAGCCTAGAGAGGCGTAACCAAGTTATCTAAATCAATCCTAACTTAGAGTTACTAATCCTCGAGAAATGCCTCTGCCTAGGTTAGTGAGCCTAAAGAGGCATGACTAGGCTCTTCAAATTGATCCTAACTTAGGGTTATTAGTCCCTAAGAGATGCTACTGCCCAGGTTAGTGAGCCTAGAGAGGTATGACCAAGTTTTCCAAATCGATTCCAACTTAAGGTTGCTAGTCCTTGAGAGATGCTCTTGCTTAGGCTAGTGAGCCTAAAAGTGCATGACTAGGCTTCATTTCTTCATCAAATCCCTAGTAGATCAAGTCTAGGATAGCTAATTAGTCATTACAATGTCATCCCCAAGGCAAAAATAGTGTTTTTTTTTTCTTTGTGGCAAAGTTTTGTTCAAACTTCACCACAAAGAGGAGTAGTTGTAGACACTCAATTTTTGCTCCTTTTATTTTATTTTATTGCATTTCAATAGGATAAGGGGTCTTAAATAAGGAAAAAACACAAAAAATAGAAAATTAAGAAAATGCAAAAAAAAAAATAGAAATTTATAAAAAAATGGAAAAATTTAGAAAAATTAAAAAGTTACAAAAAATAGAAAAAATAAGGAATTTAAAAAATAATAAAATTTTTAAGTAGTTTAATATAAAAGATTTCTTAATTTAAATAAATTTAAGGAAAGGACCATTAGACTTAAGCTTAAATTTGAATCTAGCTTAAGTTGACCTAGTCCAAATTAAACATATAAATAAGGTACAGGCCAACAGCTTAACGAATAAGCACATGAGCATATCATTGGGTATAAGCATAAGGTTAGGAATTCGAATCTTGGCAATGGCATATAAAACCTTTTTATATTTTTCTTTAAAGGATATATTACAAATAGCATTGCCACGTGTCAAAGGTTCACTATGTCATGTACCCTGATACGTAGCACCATTAGATTGAGTTACGGTTGATGTTGCACCATGTGGCATACCATGTAGCATGCTACATCAGCTACCCATTATCATATTAATTGCCATGTATCATGTGAGGATACATGGCATGCCATGACTAGACGACGCGGTTGATGTGGCACTACGTCAATCACCTTTCTCTCCCTTTCCTTTCTTTTTCCCTCAATTTCCTCCACTTTCCCCAGTAAAACAAACTCAACCCCTTTACTTTGGCCTCATTATTGATCCCAACTTAATAACATCAATCAGTGAGTGATTCTCGTCCTAGACTTAGCTTACATTGAATTGAGATCAAAAACCCATCTAGATGTAGTTGTTTAATAGGTCAAATCGAGCTCCAAAAATCAAGAATAAACTAAACTTTCACATTTCGAAATTTACTTGATTTTTGAGTACCTAAGTCAATTTAGCATCATTTAAGTATAAATAAGGGTCTTAGGTTCATTTTCATAACATACACAATCATTAGAAAACCATCAACTTACTGTCAATCTCATTCAAAAATACCCCAAGTTCTCTCTCTCTCTATAGGCTCAACTCCCCTTTCTCTCTAGAATTTGAAGCTCAACAACTAGTCTCAAGAAAAAATAACCACTCAATGAGCTTGCCTAACTTGAGAGCTTTCCATTCCACCCCCTTTTGACCTCCATCGTGGCCTCTACTATTCACTACCATCAAACCCCAAATGTAACCCTAACCACTACCCTCCACTTTGACAGTCACCACCAATGGCCGAGTTTAGCCGTACAACTTAGCCTACCCTCCCTAAAGTTAATAAAAAAACTCACAAAACACCTTTTACCCCATCATTTAGGTGATTGAAATAGCTAGAACCACCCCCTATCACGGTTGCTATCATGACCCAATCTAAGTCCACGACTTGACCTTACTCTAATCTAATTGACTCAACCCATAAGCTCTAGATCTAACCCATGCGTATGGCTCTAATCTAATTCGAAGCCTTTACTATTCAAGCTTTGGTTTTGTTGTTGCGTTGTTTTGTTATTTCGATTGTGGCATTATTTTATTTATTTATTTATTTATCTCTTAAGTATTGTATTTAAAACAAAGAAGTTTGAGAGAAGAAAAGAAGTAAGAAAAAAAAGACAAAAAATAAAAGAGAAAAAGATTTTTTTTTTTTAGTTTAGTGGAAATTGAAAAAACAAAAAGAAAATAAATAAGATAATATACAAAAAATAATAAAATAAAAATAAATAAATAGGTTACTAAATAAACAAATTATCTTATTACTTAGAAAAATATTTTTTTAAAAAAATAAGTAAAATAAATTAACCCATGTTCAAAATTAGGACACTTTAGAATTTTTCAAAAAAAAAAAGTTTAAATTTAGAACCTTTATTAGAAATTTCCTTAAATAAACGAAATTGGGTAAAAATGTAAACCTGAGTTTTTTCAAAAAATTAAAATCAACTCATCCGGTAAAGTTTTTGTGAACGAACTACGGAAGTTTAATATCGAATGGCAAGTATGTAGATATTAGTACGTAAGTATGGAGCGACTTAAAATATAGAAAGTTTTATTTTTTCTATTATTGTAAATATTTGTGTAAATTAATTAAATTAGTCGCATGTAATATGATTAATCGTTTAGAAATTATAAAAAGGTATTATTGAAAAGCAAGTTTAAAATTGGAAAGTTAATAAGTGGTACATGTTTAAGGTTTAATAGGATAGCCCTTGGACCTAGATCTCTTGTTTTAGAAAACCATTTTGTAAAATTGGTTTTCTCATTAAGTCCAATAGCTAAGTTATGACCAATCCACTCAATTGATTATAACTTAAATTGTTTCCCGACTTTAGTCAGGTAGCAACTCTAAAGCATTTTTAAAATATAAAAGAATCGCTTTCTTTTAAACTTTAGTCGAGACTTAGTATTAAATTAGTAGGGTTTAATATTGATCGGTTTAAAGAATAATTTATAAAAACCTATAAGGAAAAAACTAGGCTCATTAAGTAACAAAGATAGATGGGATATGGAGAATGTATGTAGATAGCCAAGCAATCAATCGCATTACCATTAAGAATAAGTATCCTATACAAAGGCTTAAGGATATGTTGGATGAGTTGAATGGAGCAAGAGTACTCTTGAAGATTGATCTCAAATCTAGATACCATTTGATCTGAATATGGGAAGGAGAAAAGTAGAAGAATGCATTTCAGACCCGTTATAGATTATATGAATGGCTTGTGATGCCATTCGGATTATCAAATGCACTGAGAACATTCATGAGACTAATAAACTATGTGTTCTGAGAGCTAATAGGGAGATTTGTGGTGGTATATTTCAATGACATCCTAATCTATAGTCTTGATTTGGAGACTCACCGAGAGCATCTCTGAGCAGTCTTTTCAAAACTTTGAGTTGAGAAGCTTTACGATAATCTAAAGAAATGTGACTTCTACCAACTTGAAGTAATCTTTCTAAGGTTTGTTGTGAGTGGTGGTGGCATCCGGGTTGATGATGAGAAGATAAGAGCAACTGAATGGCTTATGCCAACTTGTTCATCCTATGTGTGAAGCTTCCATAGCCTGGTATCATTCTATCACCAATTTATAAGGAATTTCAACACAACTGTAGCCCCCTCACCAAGCTATCAATGAAGAATGCTAAGTTCAAGTGAGGAGAGAAGGAGTAAAGAAGTTTTGAAGAAGTAAAGGAGAAGCTAACAATAGAACCTGTCTTAGCTTTGCCTAGCTTTGACAAAGCATTTGAAATCGAGTATAATGCATTTGAACTAGGCATAGGTGTTGTGCTGATGCAGGAGGGTTGATCTATTACCTACCTCAATGAAAAACTTTAAGGAGCTACCCTTAATTATTCTATTTATGATAAGGAGTTTGACTCCTTAATTCAAGCATTGACCATATGGCAACACTATTTGCTATCTAAAGAATCTGTAATCTACATTGATCATAAATCTTTTAGATTTTTGAAGAGCTAGCCCAAGTTGTCTCGAAGAAAAACTAAATAGGTCAAGTTCATGGAGGGATTTTCATATGTTATGAAGTACAACAATGGAAAGAACAGTCCAGCGGCCAATGCCCTATTGGGATGACATACTAAGTTGCAAACTGGGCTGCTTGATTTTTCAATGATAAAGGATTTGTATGCTGAGGATCCACATTATCATCCAATTTATGCTAGATGTGAAGAAGGTTGAACATTAGATGACTATCATAGGGAAGACATATACTTATTTAGGAAGTAGTGATTATGTATCCCAACCTATTCCATAAGAGAGCTATTGGTGCATAAGGTACATAGGGGAGGATTGTTTGGATACTTTAGTAGGCACGGAACTTATAAGGTACTATCTTCAAGATTTTTTTGGCTAAAGGATGAAGGATGTCTAAGCTATGTTGGAAAGGTGTACTACCTACAGAAAGACAAAGAGTCAATTTGAGCAAGGGCAATATTAACCACTGCCGATCCCAACCAAACCATGATCTAAGCTAAGCATGGACATTAGGTTAAGATTACCAAGGATGTCTCAAGGAAAGGATTCCATCATGGTGGTCATGGATCATTTCAACAAGATGGCACACTTCGTGCCCTATCTTAAGACTAACGACGCTTTAACTATCTCTTTTCTTTTCTTACAGTAGGTCACCAAACTTCATAGAGTGCTCAGGACCATTGTTTCGGACAAAGACCCAAAATTCATAAGCCACTTCTAGAGAAAGTTATTAGGATGCATGGGAACTAAACTATTGTACAACACATCTTGTGAACCACAAACGGATTAACAAATTGAGGTTCTCAATAAGACGATGGGAACTTTACTTTAGGTTGCTATTGGTCGAAACATGGCCGATTAGGATCTATGCCTACCTATAATTGAGTTTGCCTGCAATAGGACCACCTATAGTGTCATAAACATGTCGCCATTTGCAGTCACTTATGGGTTCTCCCATTGGACTAGGTACCCCTTCCAAGCTTAAATGATGATCAACTAGCCATAAAAAGAGTTGAGGCCATCAGAGCAATGTACCAAAAGGTTGTTGAACATCTAAGCCAAGTTGATATCAAGCTTGAGAGATGAGGTTGAGGATGGAAGAATAAAGAATTTCAACCAGGTGATTTGGTTTAGATCTACCTCAGTAAGGAATGATTCTAAGCTTAAGGAAGAGTAAGTTGTCTCCTTAGGCTAATAAACCATTTAAAGTGCTTGAGAAGATTAATCCTAATGCCTATAGGATTGAACTACCTGAAGAGTATGGAGTCTCTGACTCCTTTAACATTGCCAACCTCCATCTGTATACTCTTGAAGATGAGCAACGTGGTGCTAAGCTAGATTTGATCCCAAATCTCAAACAGCTTAGAAGGGATGATATAGATCACAAACTTATCACATATTCCAAAGGTTAAGGACTCACTCATATGGTTCGTCAAGCTATTTGAAGGAAGTTAAACTTTGAAAAGCAATGCATTCTCTAGTTTGATAAGCCAAGTTACTTTACTCTCTACCTCATCTAAGAGATTGCTGAGGTAACCGACTTGTCATCAAGCTAACCCTTACACAATACATCAATCCAAGGCTAAGCACCAAACTTGCAAACTGCCGAGCTCCCGCATTGCCGAGGCTAGGCTAAATCCGATCTTGAGGAGACTAGTCAATGTTGACTTGATAATGGAACATCCGAGCTACCAAGCTATTGAACTGTTGACCCTAACCTAATCTACTTAGAACTTACTCCACCTGATAAGTAGCATCATTAGGAATATAGAATGGATAGCTAACATACACCCTATTTTTTTACATCTTTACTATCTTTTTTGTAACTGAATATTCCTTTTGTTTAATTACAACTCTACCCTTGTAAATTATTCCTTTTCCTTTACTAATAACAATCTTTTTGTAATTTACACTAACTTAAGACTTACCTTAATTAGGTCATATAAATAAGTGTAAATTGCAATAGTCGTAATAGTTAATACCATTGATATCCAGACATGCTATCTTGAGCTAAGTATCTTCTACTTACTCTCTTTTACTCTTGTTTGAACCATTGTGAGCATGGATTAGTAATGAATTCCCTCAAACCAAATTTGTGCATAATATCAAGTACGACTTAAGTTTGTGTGAAGCGTTGGTGCATCATATCCACCATCGATGCATGAGACCCCTACTCAACCTTCAACTATTATTTAACCTTCAGACTATCTTAAGGTTCGGGTCCATCCCCTTAGTTCATGATAACTTACCAACCACTAATCCTCTTACTCATATATGACTTCGAGGCCTCTAATCCCTCACTCAAGGAATCCTCTCTCAACAACCTACCAATGATGAGAGACTCTATACAAAAGAAGGAAGTATGAATTCCTTGACAAATTTGAGAGGTTATACCTTGCTCTATTCTCTCTCTTATGTCGATGTTGACAACAACTATTCACTTGCCGAAGGCTCTATGCTAAATGATCAAACTTTCAATTGATAAGAGACTCCTGCCGAGTGACTAAACACTCTTCTTTAGTTTGAGTACTTTCTACCGACTTCCTACCAATACTTGCTGCTCCCTTTGCTTGTCTTGACAATCCCTAATGCCGTAATATGTTGACTCCCTTTGCCTACTATGACCAGAGAATTTATGTATAAAACTAATGTTACGCTGCCACTTATCCATTTCACTTGACACTATATTATTTTTCCTTTTTTGTTATTTGTCCTTTTTATCCTTTTTCATACATACTAAGAATTCCCCTTTTGTATGCCTTTTTGTAATTTCTTTATTTGTATAGTTATCTTAAGGACTTACAATAAAAAGTCCCTTTTCTTTATAAGCTAGAATTATCTTACATCACAGATATACATTGAATATACTGTTCTTGAGAGACAACCCTCTCCAATTCCTTTTCACACACTCTTATTTAATTTTGCTGAGTAGCTCAAGATTAGTAGCATATGAACCTTGACATTAACTTATGTATTATATCAAGTAAAGTGTCAAGTCGTATCGTGTTCATAGGTGTATCATATCCTCCGAGCAATTTTATGTTAGCTACCTTTGTCAATTCCTAGATTGGCTCGCTCTATTTTCTTCGATATTTCAAAGAACCCACTAGTTTGAAATCTACTACAATAAGTCCTAGTGATAACTAAGATCTTAAGCACATCAATTCATGTGATACCAAACATCATGTGTTCATCCATAGCTAACTCATGCCATTAAATCTATCCTAAGTATCATAAAGAGTCTCATGGTCAAATTGAACAAAAGAAGAAATATTATTTCTAATTATCGTTGTTCTAGTAAGTGGAAAATATTTCCCTAAGAAGTTTTCTACAAATGATTCGCATGTAGTGATCGAGCCTTTAGATAAAGAATTTAGCTAATGCTTAGCCTTACTTCATAGAGAGAATAAAAATAACCTTAACTTTATCGTATCATTTAAGACACCATTAATCATGAATGTGTTGCAAATTTCTACGAAGTTCAAGATATGGTTGTTGGGGTCCTCGTTAGCCCATTCATCAAATTGGATGAATTGTTAGACTATCTGGATGGCACTGGATTGAGTTTAGAAATTTTTCTAAATTACCTGGCTTGCAATGTTGGATTCCTCCAATCATCATTGGCTTTGCAAAGTCCATGAGCATCTTGTTGGCTTCACAATTATTATTGTTATTTCCATTGTTCAAGGCCATATCTTCTATCTTACTATCTAAATTTTTTTACTCTTCCTTTAATCTAAGTGGTAAACTTTGATCTATGGTGTCATGATTTCTTCTACGAAGATGTCCTACTGTTCTTTCAATTTCTCGATCAAAGTCTACCAAGTTTCTATTGCTGCTTCTTATCATAAGCTAGAAAGATATAGAAGTTAACAGCATTATAGAAAGAGTATATGATATCAAAATAATTAAGGAAAAGAAATATGACAATTATGTTAGGATAATTGATTAACCATAGGGTTTGCTGTTTTACTAATTAGACTACTCCATTTTTAGCTCCCCAACAATAGCGCTAAAAACTTAGTGGGGCATATACTACTTTAATAGGCAAGTACACCTAGCCAAGGTATAGTGTAGATTAAAATAGATGTTGTGTCCGAGTGTCGATCCTGCAAGGAACTAGTTATATGAGTATGTCTAATTATTTTTAGTAATGATAACCTTAAATTATTCAATTACTTAACAATGAAAGATTTAATAGAATAAACTAAGATAGAATCTAATAATTGCAACAAAATAAAAGATAAAACTAGCAAATAGAAATAAAGAAATATAATTTAAACAATTAATCAAAATAACTAAATAACATAATAACATGAATTAAATAAGAAATAACATTTTCCTTAATAAAACTTCATTATTGTTTACTGCTTAGTTCTATGAGATTATTAAATATCAATTACTATATTGGAACGTAGGGATTCCTAATCCTATTCATATAGAAATTGAATTTCGAATAAGCTGGACTTGTATCTCTAACTAATTCTTAACCTTGAAACCCTCTCTACTCAAATCGCTTACAAATAAAGTATTCGAAGATCGCATTAAGCACTCGAATCCTACAATTAGGTTGCCCTAATTCGAAAAGATTCAATACCCAATCTCTTAATGTACTTAACCTCTTCTAATTACACTTATCTCTAAAACAAACTCAAACATTAAATTAATAACTTAGGTAAATATTAATCTAATGACAATAAAGAAGGTGTAATCGAATCGCAATAAGCAAAATCATGGATTGAATTTAATTGATATAAATTACCCCTTGAACATAGGGTTTAACAACAATTTACTAAATAAACTAAAAGAAAGACATGAAAACTAAAAGGAAAAGAAAAGAATGATGGAGGAGCCCCTTTATAATTCTAACAAATAATGCTCAAGGGCTATACCCCCATTTATCTCTCTTTCCCTTTGCATATTAGTACCAAAGAAAGATAGAAGTTAGAGAATGTGTGTAGACAGTTGAGTTGTTAATAAAATCTCCATTAAGTACAAATATCTTATCCCTAGGTTGGATGATATGTTAAATGAACTACATGGTCTAAGGATCTTTTTAAAGAATGACCTGAAGCCAAGAGATCATTAGATACATATATGAGAAAGAGATGAATAGAAAACTACCTTTAAGATAAGGCATGGATTGTACTAGTAGCTTATGATCCATTTTAGTTTATTTAATGCTCCAAGCACATTAATGAGGTTGATGAACCATGTGTTGAGGAGTGAGATAAGGAGGTTCATTTTGGTTTATTTCAACGATATCTTAATATATAATCTCGATATGTCAAGCCATGTAAAACAACTTCGAGCTATTTTTGAAGTACTACAAGTTAAGAAACTATTTGGCAATATAAAGAAATGTTGTTTTTATCAAGAAAAAGTTATGTTTCTTAGGTATGTTGTCAATGTTGGAGGCCAAAGAGTAGAGGGTTATCTCGACATTTTAGAAAAAGGACATATGAACTATTGAATTTGAGGTTTTACTAGAATGTTGAGGGGTATATATCGAATCGTTGAGAGAAGTCTAACTTGTAAAGAGGCTAAATGTCAAGCTGTACAAGGACAAGCTATGCTATTACAAGTTTTGATCAACCCATAGGTTGATTTGAGTATGAATTTTGTGCTTATCTTACCCAAAACGGCATGAGAGAAAGATGCTATATGGTAGTGGTTGATTAGTTTAGCAAGAAGGTGCATTTTGTTCATTGTAACAAGACTAACAATGCTTCGGCTATTTCTTTTCTATTTTTATAGGAGATCATGAGGCTTCATAGTATTCCTTGAAGTATAGTGTCTAACAAGGAGCCAAAATTCTCAAGTCACTTTTACAAGACCCTATGGCACTAACTAAAGACTAAGTTGCTATTTAGTAAATCAAGCCATCCAAAAACTTATGGTCAAATAGAGGTCACTAATAGAACATTGGGATCCCTATTATAAGCTATTATTGGAAGAAATCAAGCCAATTGTGATACCTATAGATGTGCTTAAGAGCTCAATTATCACTAGGACTTACTGTAGTAGATTTTAACCAATGGGTCCTTTGAAATATCGAAGAAAATAAAGTAAGTAAGTCTACGAACTGACTAGAGTAGTTGGTGCAAAGCTATTTGGAGGATATGACACACCAACGAACATAACATGACTTGACACTTCACTTGATATGACACATAAGTGATGTCAAGGTCCACCCACCACTAATCTTGAGCTACTCAATAAGATTAGATAAGAGTATATGAAAATAGACTTGGAGAGGGTTATCTCACAAGAACAATATATTCAATGTATATTTGTAAGGTAAGATGATTCTGACTTACAAGGGGAAGGGACTATTTATAATAAGTCCTTAGGAAACAATAAAAATAAAGACATTACAGAAAAGCATACAAAAAGGGAGATTCCTAGTATATACAAAAAAGGGTAAAAGGAACAAATGACAAAAAGATAAAAATTAGTACAGTGTCAGGTGAAATGGACAGGTGGCAACGCAACATTGGTTTCGCACATAGATTCTCTAATCAAAGCAAGCGAGGGGAATTAAGATGTTGTGATAACAAAGAGGCTAAGACTACAAGCGATGTCGTGAGAACTGGAAGGATACTAAAAGAGGAATACTCAACCAAGGTGAGGTTAGCTCACGTTACTTGGTAGGAACTCTTGGCAGCAGAAAAGTCAAATCACTCTTCATAAAGTCTTTATCTAGATAATAGTCAACATCGATATTAGAGGGAACAAAGCTGGGTGTAACCTTCTAGCGCTATCAAGGAGTTTAACCATCTTCCCTCTATATAGAGTTTTTCATCATCGGTGACTTGATGAGAGACAATTCTTTAAGTAAGGGACTAGAGGCCTTGAAGCTGAACGCTAGTAAGAGGACTAGTGGTCAGCAGCTCATTAATTCCCTAGGGTTATTGAAGATTTGTCCTCAAATCTTGGCCCTCTTCTTCATTAAGTACATAGGGTATCAGATCAGCCACATTAAAAGTAGTAGAAACACCGTATCCATCGAGCAACTCTAGCTCATAGGCATTATTGTTGATGCACTCAAGGATCTTAAAAGATCCATTTGATCTAGGGGAAAGTTTGTTCGTCCTCTTCCTAGGGAAATGCTCCCTATTGAAGTAGACCTAGATAAGGTTTCTAGAGTTGTAAACCACTCATCTCTAATAGAACAAAGTTAGACCATAGAAGCTCTTAACTTCAACAACACTAATCGGTGTAGGCTACTTAAGAATAGCTCTGACTTTCTTGTCATCAACTTGAACTCCTTTCCCTTAGATAACATATCTGAGGAATACAACCTTGTTTCGACAAAATACACATTTCTATAGGTTGCCAAATAATCTCTTAATACGAAGGATGTCGAACACCAATCCTAAATGCTCAACATAAGTGATGAGGTCAACACTATAGACTAGAATGCTGTCAAAATAAACCACAACACATTTTCCAATCAATGTTCTAAGCACATGATTCATTAGCTACATAAAAGTGCTCGGTGCATTAGTTAGGCTAAATAGCATTACCATCTATTGGAACAGACCATCCCTTATCTTAAAGGCCGTCTTCCATTTGTCTCTAGGTTCCATTCGTATTTAGTGGTAGCTACTCTTTAAGTCAATCTTCGAGAAGATGTGGGCACTATGCAACTCATCGAGCATAACATCTAACCATAAGATCGGGTATCGGTACTTAATGGTAATTTTGTTGATGGCTTGGCTATCAATATACATTCTCCATGACCTATCTTTCTTAGCTACTAGTACGGTTGGTATGGAACATAGGCTTATACCATCCTGAATGTATCTGTAGTCTACCAACTCATCTACTTGTTTCTTTACCTCAGTTGCTTACTCAGGATTAAGCTTATAAGTAGGTCGATTCGACAAAGTAACTTTAGGTTAGAGGTTGATGCAATGCTCAATGGCTCTTAAAAGAGTTAAATCTTTCGGCATCTCCTCAGGAAATAAGTTGGCATAGTCTTGAAGTGGTTACTATACCCCAGCAAGTAAGGTCTCAGCTTCTCTTACCTCTAAGAGTCTCCTAACTAAAAGGAGCACACAGTCCTTAGCCTTGATTTCTTAGGCAAACTAAGCTCGAGAGTCCACTAAGGACTTCCGCTACAATGACCTATCAACCTTCTCTTGGGCTTCTTGCACTTCCTTAGGACTTATGGGTGTCAATATAATTTTCTTACCGTCCTTTTAGAACATGTAGGTGTTCTTGTACCCATCGTGCAACACTCTCAAGTTACATAGCCATAGTTAGTTGAATACTATGTGAGAAGCACACAATGGAAGGACATCACACAACTCTTCATCCTTATACCTACTACTATTGGTAATTGGTACTCTAACCTACTTGGCAATAAGTAAGCCTCCGTTCTCATTCAGCTATTGAATCTTGTATGGCTTAGGGTGTAGGAAGGTTGGCAATTTTATAGCCTTAACTACCCCTTGTGCTATGACATTAGTATAGCTCCCTCCATCAATGATCAATGCACATAGCTTGCCATTCACTCAGCAATTTTCATGGAAGAGGTTCTCCCTTTACTCATTCTCGTCTTCCACAAATTCAATAAGAGACAGTCGAACAACAAAATATTACTTAGCATTACCCTAAGGAGGTGTCTTGGCATCTAGGTCTTCTTAAAACTCTTTCAACATATATTCAACTCCCATCTCTTCCTCTCCCTCACTTGTACTTCAATTTAGGGCTAGTCTCCCTTTATAGTCATGACTCAGTAGTTCGAGCATTGACTAGCTACGTACCCATAACTGAGACATTTAAAGCATTTGATTTCTTGTGTCTTTCTTCCATAGCTCTAACTTTAGTCTCTTCGGACCTTAAGTTCCTCGGCCTTGTCTTTACCTTGGCCTTCTTTTGGTCAGATTAGCACTTGTCGTCGATGTTCTTGAAACTGTTTGATGTTCGGTCAATCCTTAGTTGGCTCGACATGCCACTTCTATTCAACAACATAAGTCGATTATTCAGCATTCGACTAACTTGGTTCCGTTTCTACCTTTCGACTCTCTGTACTACCTTAATGGCTTCATTTAGAGTCGCAAGACTCTATAGCTCTACTATGTTACCAATCTTGATCCTTAGCCTAGAAATAACCCTTGCAATAGTTCTTGTATCAAGTTTGTTGACATCACATTGGATAATGAGTAATTGAAACTCTCAAACAAAGTCCTCTACTGATTGATTACCCAATCTCAAATCTAGGAGACATTAGAAAGTGTTTTCCTCATAGTGCTTGGGAATGAACCTAGTTCTTAGAATTTTCTTCATCTCAATACAAATAAAAGGGTAAAAAGGACAAACAACAAAAAAGGAAAAATTAGTATAATGTTAGGAGAAATAGACATGTAGCAACGTAACATTGGTTCCATACATAGATTTTCTAATCACAATAGGCGAGGGGAATCAAGATGTTGCAACAACAAAGAGGCCCAAACTAGAAGTGATGCCGTCAGAACTAAAAGGATGCCAAGAGAGGAGTACTTGACCAGGGTAAGCTTAGCTCATGTTATTTGGCAAGAACTCTTGGTGGTAGAAAAGTTAGATCACTCGACAAAGAGTCTTCAGTTAGGGAATAGTTGGCATCTACATTAGAGGGAACAGAGTTGGGTGTAACCTTTCAGCGCTGTCAAGGTGTTCAACCATCTTCCTTCTCTATAGAGTTTCTCATCATTGGCAGGTTGACGAGAGACAATTATTCGGGTGAGGGACTGTAGGCCTTAGAGCCATACACTAGTAAGAGGACTAGTGGTCGGTAGCTCATCACCTACTTACCTATTGTAAAGTTCACTTGCATCAAATCTATTTATAGCATGATAAGTAAGACCTTATTCGAGGTCATCTATGGTTTCAACCTTGAGTTACAACTTGATTAAACACTAGTACTTAGAACTGAACAAGGTGATCAAGAAGCTGAAGACCAACCTAAAACTCTATAGCAAATCTATTAAAGAGTCTCTAAGTAGTTGACTCGAGCTATCAAGAAGTTAGCATAAGAAAGCTAAGGGCAAAGGGAAAGGAAGTTGTTCCAACCAAGAGATCTCATATGGCTACATCTTAGTAAGAAAAGGTTTCAAATAAGAGAAAGAACAAGCTCATACCCCGAATTGAGGGACCATTCAAAGTACTTTAGAAGATCAATGATCATGCCTACAAGCTTGAGCTACTTGAAAGATGTGGATGATTTTAGTCCACCTATACTTGAAGATGATACCCTAATAAAGAACTATGAGGATTTGATCCCAAATACTAGGCAACCTAAAGGGAACGATAGCATTCATCCTTTAAGACTCCTCACATTCTCTTAAGTAAGAGGACTTGCCAATATGACCTATCAGATCCTCAATTGCCCATTAACTATTGAAGTGGCCGACCCAATTCGTAGAGCTGATCTATTTGTGTGACAAATTTATCCTGGTACGTAAAGTCTTGTCTTGACAACTGAACAAGGTTAAGCTAAGCTAACTAAAGGCTTCGAACTAGCCCCATTGACCTATTTGACAAGCAATTGCCTACTACAAGCCCAAGCTTGCTAAGGTAATGATGTCGACCTACCCATGAACCCCACTACTTCTAACATATCCTAAAGCATCAAAGTTGATTACATACCAAATATTGCAATCTTTCTTCTAGAGACGTATCCCATGATCCATGACCGTATGGCTTGATTGTCGACATTCTTTTTTAGAAGGATTATAGTTATACCCCTTTCTACTTTCTATCTTTTGTGCAATGCAGTATTTACCCATTTTTTATGTAAGGTAGTATTTACTCTTTTGGGTAAATTTCTATGTTATGGTGTTACCTTAAGGCATTAAGTATAAATACCTTATTATAAGCATTGTTATAAACAAATAATCTTTCCTTATTAATGAAATTATAGAGTTTTTCTCTTCTTTCTTGTTAAGAAGCCCTAATTATAACTCATATCAAACCCTTAAGCAAAGTTTATAAGGTGAGTAATCTTTCCATTTGGACTAGTATGTCACATTCGATAGGTGGTTGGTTATGTATGCTTAAGTATTGTGTAACATTTGTTCAAGTAGCTCACATCACTTAGCCTCTTACCTAAGAAACTGCCTTTACCCATTTCTCTTTTATTTGATAGTTCTCGAGGTACCCTTTTACTTTATATAAGACCTTGTTGGGATATCACATTATGTTTGGGTATTGTGTGTTCTAACTATCATGATGCATCACTATGGTAATCCAAGCATGAAGTCCATGCTCAAGTTGATCCATAGTTGGCTTGGTATCAGTAGAGGTAAGTACTCTCCATAAGGATCCTTCTTTCCTTTAGCAATTTTGTAATCCAAGCATCTTTGCAACACTTGATAGATGTCCTACATCATCTTAAGCTAAAATAAATGAACCTTTAATAGCTTGTAAGTCATTTTCTCCCCAAAATGGTCTATTAATCCTCTAGCTTAGGCTTCCCAAACTAGATTTTTCCGTATTAAACTGTTCATAATCCATAACCAACCTCTTTTATATAGGTATCCATTAGCTCATTAGTGTCCATCTATAACTTTCCTATCCTTACACTTAGCCACAATAGGACTAAAGTACCCATCCTATTCATAGGACTTGATCAATAATCCAAAACCATGTATCTTAGCCAATGCTTGATTGATCATTAGGTGCTATTGTGATAAAACATCAACTACTTAGTCGGTACTACCCTTCTTGTGCTTGATCACATATGGGAAAGTTTCAAGAAACTCTACCCATTTCACTTGTCATCAAGAAAGCTTTTTTTGGCCCTAATGGTACTTTAGGGATTCATGGTTAATGTAAATCACAAACTTACATAGCAACATATAATGTTGCCAAACAATGAGAGCTCGGACTAGGGAATTGAATTCTTTATCATATACTGAGTAGTTCAAAGTAGCGCCTCTAAGCTTCTCATTGAAGAATGCAATAGGCCTCTGTTCTTATATGAGTATGATTCCAATCTCAATTCTAGTAGCATTGCACTCAAGTCTAAACATCTTCTCAAACCTTGGTAGGATCAAGTATTGGTGTTGTAGTCAACTTCCTCTTAATCTCATTAAAGCTCTGTTAAGCTCAACTTATCTACCTAAAATCGATGCCATTCTTAGTTAGTTCGTTAGTGGGGTGACAATGGTGCTAATAATGGCATTGATCTTCTTTCAGTCTATTTAAACTTCATCCTTCCCAATTACAAAGCAATGAAATAGTACTTTAGGCATAAAGATAGTGCACTTCTTTAGACAGCCATATAGCTTCTCAACTAAGAGTATGTCAAGTACTTCTCTAAGGTTTTTAACATGCTTAGCAAGGCCCTTGTTATAAATTAGAATATTATCAAAATGGACCATGACTTATCTACGAATCTAATTGTATAGTATATGGTTCATTCGTCTCATAAATGTGGTTAACACGTTAGTCAACCTATGTTGTGTCTTGAAGAAAATCTTCCTTTTATCTACTTCCTTCATCTTAATGTAGTGATACCTGCTCTTCAAATCTATCGCTAAAAATATTTGATTTCCATGTAGCTTATCTAACATGTCATTTAGCTAAGGAATTGAATATATGTACTTCATTGTAATGTTGTTAACAACTCAATTATCTACATACATCCTCTATGGTCTATCTTTCTTTGGTACAAGGAGGTTATGGATGGCATAAGAACTCATACTCTCCATTACAAATCCATTCTCAATTAGCTCATCTACTTAACGCTTCAATTCCTTAGTCTTGTCAAGATTCATGCTAAGAGTAGGTTAGTTCAACAAACTTATACCAAGTAGTAAATCTATAGCTTGATTTATTCCATATAAAGATAGTAACCCCTTGGGTAGTTTGTTTTGGAACACGTTGTCAAATTGGTCTAATAAATCATAGACCTTTACTAGAATTGAATTCAAGTTGACAACTTTCATCAACTACTTGACTATCAATAAGTATACTAGGTCAACCTTCTCTATCACCTACTTCAATTCACCTTAGCGCATATATAATGTCTTTGTTTGGGCTCAATTAAGATTAATTTAATCCTCGTTCACTTCTTGGAGGGTCATCAAGTAGATCATCACCCTTTTCCTATCCTCTTAAAATAGATAGGTATTCTTGCTTCATCATGTAGCACATGCCGATTAAACATCCAAGCTTGACCTAATAATACAATAGACTTCATCTCTATACTTGTCTTTAATGGAGATAGACACATGGGCTTACAGAGTCACATACAAGGCCTTAAGTTGATTGCAACTACATTCACACAACTTCCCTCATAAACAATCAATATGTACGGATTTCCTTTCTTTCTAAACCTAATGTAGAAAATATTCTCCCTCTACACCTCTTCCTTGGTTGGGGCCATACTTAAAGCTTCATGTATAACCATGTTCATAAACCTTTACTTTTTTGTATTCATAACAACCTCCTCGTCTCCATAAAACTCCTAAAGAAATCTCCAACAACATCTTCACACTCATCCTTTCCAGCCTTCAACTCTTCTTCATACATGCTCTTAAGCTTATATCCCTTTATCACCATTACATGCTTGTTCGAACATTGAGAAGCAATGTACCCAAAATCGAGACATTTAAGCACTTAATCTCTCGATTCCTCCTTCCTCAACTCTGTCTAGCATCCTTCTCTATCTCGGCTTCAAGAAGCTTAACCTTTCTTTTATTATCATTAGGCCAATTAGGGATCAAACTACGGTGGCCTAAGTCTCCATTATACTGGATCGAGTTGGTACTTGGTTGACTTTGTGATATAGGCTAGGTGACAAGAGCCTAACTAGACAAAATATGCCTTTACTGCTTGACCTATCATGTCATCTAGGTAGCTTCATCCAAAGATCTTATCTTCCATACCTTAGCAACGTTCCTAATGCTAAACCTTATGCTAAAGACGAATCGATAAATGACTCTTGCCTCAGTTGATCTACACCACACCTAATCATTAGCAATTGTAAACCCTTAAAAATTTTGAAATAAGTTTGTAATTGCTAAGATATAATTTAGAGATATGTTCGAGATAGGCTAAAATCACTAAGACAGATTTGAGAGATAGTCTAAACTACTTACAAACTTCATAAGCACTATTAAATATTAACTCTTGTAGACTTAAAATAGGACTTCAAGAAATCAGAGACTTTAGTAAAAATTTAAGACCTGAAAGCTTATCATAACTTATTTAAATCTACCTTAAACCTAACATAACCATGCAAAATCATTTAAGATAAGAACCAAGACTTGTCAAACAATTTAAAAACGGAATGGATGGATGCAAAAGCCAAGTGGCATGAGGATTTGCTAAGCAAAAGACATCCATTTGTCATCTGAGTGTCACTTTCATCATCTATCTACTAACTTATCTATACATGTAAACATGAAAGTGACTTAAAGGAGAAAACTAGTCAAAGGAGAGTTTTGTTTTCCTAAGTAATTTGTCACCTTATTATTGTCCAATAGTTTTCTAAAGGAGGGACAAGATCTTACTAGGAATACCACTTAGATTTATTTTAGAAGCTCTTTGGATAGATAAATAATCAAGAGTCAAAGTTGATTAACATTAGTAAAAAAGATGGCTAAGACTAAGTCCATAACTAGTGGAAAATGACATCTTAATTATCAAAGACCCATCATATGACCACTGTTGAGCTTGATTTTTCAATTTCTTTTATTTAAAATTAATTTCCCAATTTTTCGATTAATATTAAACCTTAACCCATTTAATATTAATCCTCAACTTAAGAAATTGAGAAATTTTGGTTTTTTATTAAAAATAATTTTTAGAGTTGTCACCCGACCGGAGTAAGGAAAAAGGAAGAAAACCGTAATCAATTGGATGGATTGATTACGATTTAGCTACTGATCTTTGATTTCAATTTTAATAAAGAACCAGAAAGTTCTGAATTCGGGAGCTAACCTATTAAACCCTAATGGGTACCACCATCTATTTATCGAAATTAGGATTATTCTTCTAATTATAATATTTTAAAGAAAAAATAAATAAATAAAATCAAAAGAAAAAAGAATCTAAGTTTTTACATATTTTATCGTCATCCCGAAGGTGCCTATGTACCCACTAGCCGAGATTAGATGATCGTAGTTTTTTCAAAAAATCTTAGTGTGTTGATTGATTTTAATTTTTGAAAACCGGTTGAGTTTACATTTTAGTTGATTCGGTTTAAAAAAATATAAAGGGTCCAAACTCGTGAGTGATTTTTTTTAAAAAAAAAAACTCTCTAAGATACTATAACCTTTTTGTAAAAATTTCTTTTTTTGTCAATTTTTATTTCTTAAAAAATAATTTTTCTATATGAGAATTCCTAAAAAAAAACCTAATTCTAAAAAAATTTCTAGACTAATAGATACATATGTATATATACACATTATTATTACTAATAAGTATCTACCTAAATAAATTTGTGATATCATGTAACATATTCTAATATATAGAAATCAACACTAATAAATCTCCTAAACTAATATATTCATATATTATATCACTAATAGATAATGTAATGAGGCATATATACAATAAAAAAAAATAAAAATAAAAAAACCAATCTTCTAAGATCCATATATCCTTACATTATCATAATATACCTAATCCATATTAAAGCTAATGCTAAAAGAAGTATTTTAAACTATTATATATAAATTATATTAAATCACTTAAAACTCTAATAAAATAACAATATAATATAACATAATATTGTATAATATAATCAAATAGATAAAAACATGCCGAACCTGATCGTTGGGATAATATTCGTTGGACTTGTTGTTTGCGAATGGAGTGTTCTCATTGGCGGTGAATCTGTATACGGCAGTGAAGCGACTTTGCGTGCACGTAGACTGATCGACCGAATGCGTACAGTAGACTATTATCGTAGTTGGATTAGCTGTGTCTTGGTCTTGTTCTATACTCGAGAAGTGTTGTTCATGTCCGGTATTTAGGGCAATACTGCTGTTTAGTATTGATATAGAGTGTAGGTCAATAAACAGCATGGTTGTTCTATACTATTGCGATGAATGTGATACGGTGAGTAAGTAAGAACGAAGCTGCTGTTGTAACTGCTGCCGTAATAGGAGCTGTTACGATGAAGTACTGTTGGGTCGTAGAGTCCAATTACTGTAGTTGCTGTCGATAGATGGATGTCACAGTACTGCTATTGTTTAATGTTGCATCAGTGGTCAAATAAGGATCTTCGGTGATTGGAGATTAGATGCAACATCGAGTTATGTTGGAGCTGAAAAAAACTTTTTTCTTTTTAGTGTGATGTGTATTTATAAACCCAAAACAAATCACAACAAATTGTATCCATTCATATCTATTGTATCTAATTTGATAATAATTAAACTAGAGCCAAATTAATTCAAATCTGATTTGATAAAATTAAATTAGATTCAAATATTCTCTAACTATTCAAATTCAAATGGAGAAGATTTGATTAGTTATAATCCTACTTATTTATCTTGCTTTTTGTAAAAGATAGAAAAATAAAAGATATAGATGCCTAACGAGACTCAAACCCAAGACCATAAATTAAATCCAATCTAATACTTCAATACCTATCTGGTAGGCGGTTGGCCAATGCCTTGATTTTTAATATAACTAAATTGTACTTAAAACACTCGACTACCTAAAATAATTTTTTTGAACTAAGCTAAACTAAAATGATTGACTCTAAAATAATTTTCTTCCTATAAAAATCTTTGTATATTTTTTCTTTTTTCATTTTTTTGTATTTTCATCATTTTTTCAAATTTTTATTATTATTTTTATTTTTGAATTAGGACCCTTTTTTGTAAAAAATAAAATAAGTCAAAAATTAGAATTACAAAGAGGTAAAAATTAGGTGTCTACAACCACTTTAATCTTAGATTAACTAAACTAATTAACTAACAACTAAGTATTTAGGTTAATATCACATATAAATCCTGAAGAGTTAAGCACCCTAAACACATATCTTAACATTTCTTCAAACATATAATACACAAATTGTAAAACAAGTGGAAGAGTCCTAACTACAACAAGTAATGGCTAACATGGAAGAAGGGAATTCCAAATTATCTTCCATATGTCATTTTCATCTTAGTCAATTATTGTTTTACAAAGTCATCCATATGACTAGGTACGAAAAGGACGTTAGTAAGGCTTGTGATAAAAATTTCATTATCCTTAAGAGTTTAATTCCTTTAAGCAACCTCCAACTAATATTCAAATAATATCCTAACTTCTATAAACAAGGAGGCTTTACTATTTTTGGGACCACATTTTGTCCTTATAACCCACTACATCCACCTCATTCCTCTTGTTATTCCATAAACCAAACAACATTCCACTTCTTCCACCTAATGTCCAATGCTAACAACAAAGTATAATAGGTTTTTTTTTTAGTTTTCAAAAGAAACTTTTAACCAAAAAGGTAACAACACTCACTAAAAACTTATCTTTGATTCCAGAAAGCCTTTCTTTCTTTTTTTTTTTCAAGTTAGAAAACTCTTCTAAACTCTTATTACCAAAAAGTTTTTCAAGATTCCCAAATGAACCAAGAAGTATTTTTAGTAAAGCTATTTTATGAAACTTTCAACTTTTTTCTAAGATTGATTTCATCTTTATAATTTTCCTCTAAAAATTTTTTTAAAATCCACCAAAACTTTTCACCTACTTCTCTATTTTATATAAGTTTCAAACTTATTTTATCGACTATTTTTCAAACTCAAGTTTATGATAAGTAAAATTATATAAAGCATGTCATTTGAAAGAAAACCCTAAAAATCAGTATTTTTGTCAAGATCTCTTTCTTTTGAAAACCCTTCCTATGTGTAAAAGTCTCCAAAGAATGGTAAGACATGTTTTCTATGAAAGGAAACTTTATCTTTATCAAAACATTCTTTATTTCATTCTTGGATTAAATTTGTATACATCTCTAAAATATCAATGCTAAAAGATTATGCTTCCCTTTCAAAATAACATGATAAGAGACTTAAAGGAATCAAGTGAACAAATTCATACTTTAATAATGATGCCAAAGTTTCATGTTGAATCTTTATGACATATACACATCTTGGAACTATAACCTTGGAACATATTGCACTTATTGGACACATGGACATACTCTTTACTTCAGTTATTTAGACTGTAACAATTAGACCTAATACAAGGACTGAAAACCCAAACATAAGCACTATGGACATGAAATGACAAAGAAGGTTTGGACATGACATTAATTAACTAAAAAACTTTATAAAACTATAAGATTATAAGGAACAAAGAAATCTTATATGTATATCTAGTATTTACTTCTTATTGTGCTCTTTTAGGTGATTGTGAGTTTGAGCTACCCAAAGACTATTACGATAAGTAATAGAAATTGTTGGGTAAGTATCCATGATGAGTGTCACTTGCTTGTGTTTGTAGTTAGTAACTCTTTAAATATATACATCAATTGGTTTATGTTTGGGATATCGGGAAAGTGCTTGCATTTTCTTTATATGAATATCTTGCAAAAATATTATAAGATATTCTACATAACAGTTGATGATTATGATGTGATGTATTTGTATGTGAGTGTTTGATGTTTGGTTGATCACTTATTAATCAACCTTGAGCATATCTAAACATTAATGTAAAATAGTCATGTATATCATACTACATAAATCTATTTTTGCCACTATTGTCACATAGGGAATGGAAACATAAGAATCTTTCTCATCTTTTACAAACTAAGTAACTTTGAGGAAGATTGTATATTAGTTGGGTTCATATCCATTCTTCTGTTTTAGGTCTCATGCATTTGGATTAGGGATTTGATTAGTTCCAAGTCATTTGGTGCTTCGAAAAGTGATACGAATTCCATAGATGAACATAAGGACCTAATATCTCACGTAATCGAAAGGGTAGGTCCATAGGGGTTCCCGTGCACCTACTATTGATATGATGCACCAATGCCTCCTACAAGCTTGAGTCATACTTGATATGACATACAAGTATGGCCGAAGGTTACTCACTACTAGTCCACTCTCAAATGGGCTAGATAAGAGTAGCTTAAAAGTAAGGACATTTAGCTTAAGAGGGAGTAAAGTTTAGTATATTTTTTATATATACGGCTATTACATTATGCTAGTATTTATGGTATCTAATTAAGGTAAGCCCTAAATTATAGAAATGGCTAAATAAAAGCAGAATAATTTATGAGGAAAACATGAAATCATGCAAAAAGAATATCCTTTGTTAAAAAGGATAGTACGGATGTTAGAAAGGACAACATATGCGTAATTCTTCACATTCTATGGTCTTAAATACACTACAAGCTATGTACGGGTAGGCCTTGATTAAGTCTGATTGTTGGGACTAGACAGGGATTAGCTTAAGGATGACTCACACTTAGGATCATCCTCGGATGGTCGACTCTTGATAGTTGTTAGCTCAGCCTTGGTACTATGGAGATGGCTATATCTATATTTGGTACTTGAACTAATATGTTGTAGAGGGGTCGACTCAGCACATTAGTTGATCACCTAAGCAGTCTCTTGGATGGTGTGGAGAGCAAAGTAGCTCAGTAGGTCGGACTGGGGTAAATACTACTCCTCGATGCTTAACTCATCTCAAATAGCTCAGTTAACCATCTAAGAAAGCCTTTAGGCTTGAGAGTACATGATCAATCTTTGATCCCTATCATTCCTTTTAGGTTGTTTGAGATTTAGGATTAAATCTAGTTTAGCTCCAAGTTGCTCGTCTTCGAGAGTATAAGTCTAATACCCTAAGATTTTGAGCTAGTTCAATAACCCTAAGATCTAAGCCCTTAAGCTTAGCATGACGAGCTATATTATCAATTTTATTTCAAACTTCATAGTAAAGTTAAAAAAATTCGATAAAGTCATTTAAGTAAAGTTAATTTCTCAAAATAAGCTATATAAAAATATTAATTTGATAAAAACGTTAATTTATCGATAAAGCCAATAATCGTAAAATTTAAGATTTTAGATAAAACAAGATATTAGAGATAAGTTAATTAACTTTCAAAAATAATAAATGAAGTTGAATTATACATAATATACATGTATTACATGTGATATACATTATATGTATTAAATATATACATATAATAATAATGAATTATTAAAATAATGGAAAATTAATAAAAAAATTGAATGGATAAGTCATCAAATGATGTGTCAAGCTGGTATCAATTGGAAATGATGAGACAATACTTAGTTAATGATGAGATGACATATAGTGCTTGGAAAAACATGAAATTGATGTGTAATTTCACTTTTTACATGCAAAAAATCCTAAAACCTATAAATAGGGCTCCAAACATCATTTACAATATTTTAGGAACCTAAAAACATAAGAACATAATTTTAGAAAATTTGAAAAAATTAGAAAAAAATAAATAAAAATAGAACAAGAAATAGGGTTGGAATGGGTCTAAGGAGGTTTGTGTACCAAACTGCAACATAACTTGGTGGGGCTTGGAGGTCTAATAGAGGGTGGCTAGAGAAGGCTTTTCAACAAGGTATAGCAGTTCAATGGTGGTCAAAGGCAATTAGTTCAAGTAAACCAAAATTCTGTCCGTAACTTATTTAATTTTATAAAAATATCAAATGTTATTAATTAATTATGAAAAATGATTTTCTAAGATTATTTTAGTTGTAGATTAATGTAGTAATTTTATTTTAATTAAATAATTAGTGGAAATATAGGTTCCTTAAGAAAATGCTCTATTTGGGTGAAAATTAAATAAATTTTTATAAATATTAGATGATATTGTTTCAACCTCAATTTTTGTATATAATACACCTAATATATATATATATATATTTAATTTTCGTGATAAGAATTTGCAAAATTAAGCATGTTTACTATTTTTTATAATTATTTTGAATAAAACTATCGATTTTACTGAATTGTTGAAATAATTAGTTTTTAATAAAATCAAAATATGAGCCTTATGTATTATGATTTCTAGAAGTTCATAGTTTGGGACACTTAAATTTTTTCTTGTAACTAAATTCACTTATTTGATTAATTTTCACTAATTTTAAGTTAAGATTGCTACTTTCATAAAAATAAATAATAGTTAGTTTAATGTAATTCATAGTCAATAATTAAACTACATATTTTTATGAGTCTATAGGATTTTTCATGGAATTAATTGGGCTTGTATACTATTTATTATGTATTTTCATAATATAAACCTATATATTAGCTTAATATATGATATAGTAATTAGTACTAATGTGATATTTGTTAAATATGCGAAGGATTAGTATTTTTTGGTACATAATGAATGTTGACTAGCTCAAGAAATGAGGAAATTTATGATTTTTAATTTACATTTAAGGTTTATTTAGGTTAATTACGAATTTATAATAACATATGGTCGAAACAATAATACGAAATGGTATTTTTGGGCTTTGATAATATTGAAAGACTTGATTCTTAAGATATCTTAATAGTACTCAAAATAACAATCATGACAATATAAAGCTTGCTGAAATCAGATAAGAAATGAGTAAGATACGATCAAATGAAGTTTAAAAACGTGGAAATAAAAGCTTATAACAGTTCAAGTTTGACCCATACTTGACTTAGAAGCTATGTTTATATTTTTATAGGTGTGATAAGTAAGGAAGGACCACATGACAGAGTTTAGGATTTTGCCATATTATTGAGTCTAGGTAAGTGGATCTAACCTATGCTTGGAGTAGATATATTGTGACTCATAACACTACATACTGTTTGATGTTATGTTGATCGAATAGGAGTATATCTTAGGTGAATTGATATGCTACTATGGTGAATGCTGATATGGTAATTATGAATGATAGTAATTGTACCTTAGTTAAATTGTTATGTTGCTACATTGGGTAATGAATTGTGTTTACAAATGATTGTGCTAACTAGGGAAGTTGAGTGATTACTTACTTAATCTTTTGGGTATTCAACTAAGTGAACCCTAAGTAAGATACTATAATTCCACTATAGAGAGTTTAAAAACTAGAATCAAATAACTAAGTTGAATAAAACATAAAGATTGATTGTGCTGATTAATATTCTTAAGTTCTTATTGCATACATTAGCATGGCATGGCATAAAAAGGGACTTACGACTCAGAACTTTCAGAATGAGGCTTCCAAGTGATCATGGAAAAAGCATGGCTTTATGAACTCAGTTTTTAGAAGCATATAGATTGCATTATCTAAACATTGTGACTATTTTGATAGTCAAATTTTGGTAAATTACAATATGTGGTCTAATTTGATAGTATTATCACTTTGATTTGGTAAACTATAGAATGTTGTCTAATTTGGTAGTATTGCTATTGTGATTTGGTGAACTACAGTGTGTAGTCTAATTTTATAAAAAAAAATTGAGGGTTCTACTCCCAGGCAGCTCTTTGTTGCCCCTAGGCTTCTAAACGTTGTATTCAGATGCTCGGCTATGTTGACTAATCGGAAGAAGATTAAAGGGAATAGGATATCAATATCGATGCATGCTACATGCATGAGCATAAAATGCTGCATTATTAGTAGTAAATGCCCAATTGGGCAAGTACATATGTGAAGTTGAACCTGTGGGTTATGATTGAAATGGTTTAGTTGTGATATGCAATATTGTCTATATTATGTTGTTTGTTATCCACTCTCACCCAATTTTAGTAGTTGAGGGGATAAAATGTTTTATCCTTAGCTTAATCGCATCGTGAAGGGTCCAACACCAAGGGGGAATATATATACTAAGAGTGTAAGTCGGAGTCAATGACTTTTGTATGGAACTTATACTAAGTTAAGAATCTTATTATTGTAAAGAAGATAGAGGAAAAAGCTAGTTCATGTTTTGATGTAAATATTACGTTGTAAACATAAGTTGTAACAGAATATCTAACTGAACTTCAATATAGCAACTACTTCATCATGTAAATAAAGTTGTCTTTTGATGAATGAGTAGGCTAATTTAAGTTTTCAACAGGTATTCCTATGTGATGGTACATCTTATGCTAAGCCAGGATATGATAGTAAGGCTATAGATCGGCAATATTGAAGGAGTCTGAGACTCCACATCCTTCAGGTAACTCAATCTTATAAGTATTAGGATTGATCTTTTCAAGCACTTTAAAAGGTTGATTAGATTTGAGAGATAACTAGCTCATCCTTAAGTTTAGGAATTGTTCCTTGCTAAGATATATTCAAACTAAATCACCTAGTTGAAATTCTCTCATCCTCCATCCTCGACTTTGCTTCTCGAGCTTGGTATTAGCTCGGCTCAATTGCTCTACAACCTTCGGTGCATGGCTTTGATGGCTTCAACTCTACTAACAGCAGGCTAGTAATCATCAAGCTTTGGTTAGGTTGCTTGGTCCATCGGGAGCTCAAGGTTAAACCTATAAGTGACCTTGAACGGAGGTAGCTTGTTACGCTATGGGCAATCCTATTATAGGTGAACTTGATGATTGGTGAACATAAATACTAATCAATCATGTTTCATCCAATAGTAACCCGTAGCAAAGTTCCTACAGCTCAATTAACAACCTTGGTTTGTCCATTGGTCTATGGATGGCAAGACATGCTATATAATAGCTTGTTTCCCATTCACCTCCATAGTGTCCTCTAGAAGTGGCTCATGAACTTTGGGTCTCAATCCGAAACAATGGTTCTAAGAACTCCATGAAGTTTGATTACTTCCTATAAAAAAAGGAAACAGATAGCCGAAGTATCATTAGTTTTGGAACAAGGCGTGAAATGTGCCATCCTACTAAATCGATCTACAACCACCATGATGGAGTCCTTCCCTCGGGACATCCTCAGCAATCTTATCATGAAGTCCATACTTAGCCTAGACTAGGTTTGGTTGGGATAGGTAAGGTTAGATAATATCCTTGCTCAGCTTAGCTCTTTGCTTTTTAGTAAGTCGTACATTTCTCCAACACGGATTGCACATCTCTCATCATTCTCAACCAAAAGAATCTCGTAGATAGTACTTCATAGGTTCGACATTAGCTAAAGTGTTCAGTTAACCCTCCTCTATACGCCTCATGCACGAGTAATTCTCTCATGGAACAAGTCGGGATACATAGTCTCTTCTTCTTAAATAAGTATTTGTCCTCCCTATGATAGTCATCTAGTGTCCATCCTTCCTCACATTGGACATAAATAGGATCAAAATGTGGATCCTCAACATACATATTCTTTATTGTTCAAAAACTAAGTAATCTTTTCTACAACGTGGTCAAGAGGGTATGTCATCTCAATAGGGCCTCAGCCATTACATTGTTCCTTCCATTCTTGTATTTTATGGCATAAGAAAAACCTTCCATGAACTCAACCCATCTAGCTTACCTTTGAGACAACTTGGGTTGGCTCTTTAGGTACTACAAGGATTCATGATCGGTGTAGATCATAAATTCCTTAGGCAATAGATAGTGTTACCATATCGTTAAGGCTCGAATTAAGGAGTAGAACTCCTCGTCATAGGTAGAATAATTAAGCATAGCTCCTCGTAGTTTCTTGTTGAAGTAAGAAATAAGTTGGCCTTCTTACATCAATATAGTACCTATACCTAGTCCGAATGCATCACACTCTAATTTAAACACTTTGTCAAAGTGCGACAAAGCTAAGATAGGGGTTGTATTTAACTTCTCTTTCACCTCCTCAAAACTCCTCTTTTCTTTCTCTCCTCATTTGGATTCTACACTCTTCTTTGATAGTTCGGTAAGTGGGGTTGCAATTGTTCTGAAATTCTTTATCAATTAAGGTAGAACGATGCTAGATTGTGGAAACTTCTTAAATTTGTAGAATGGGTCAGCTTAGGCCATTCTATGATTGCTCTTACTTTCTTATCATTGACTTAGATGCCACCTGCACTGACAACAAGCCCTAAGAAGATCACCTTAGATCGGCAAAAGTCGTACTTCTTCAGATTGGTGTAAAGCTGTTCAGTTCAAATTTTGCAAAGACTCTTTGAAGATGCTCTTGGTGAGACTCCTAGTCGAGAAATATATGATGTACCTAAGAGCTCCGTTATCAATAAGACTTATCAGGGTATAATTGAACTGAAATGGGTCCTTCGAGATATCGAAGAAAATTACAAGGAAACGGTCTACAATCGAACAAGAGTAGCTGATGTGAAGTTGCTTGGAGGATGTGACTCACCAATGAATACAACACGACTTGACACCTCACTTGATATGATACACAAGTTAATGTCAAGGTCCACTCACCACTAATCTTGAGCAATTCAGTAAGATTAAATAAGAGTGTAAGGGGTATGGACTTGGACTGGATTGTCTCTCCAGAACAGAGTATTCAATATTAAGATGTAAGTTATCCTCCGCTTATAAGAGATAAGAACTATTTATAGAAAGTCCTTAGAGTAGTATTACAAATAAAAATATTACAAGAAAGTATTTACAAGAAGGGGATTCCTAGTACTATGAAAAGGGTAAAAAGGACAACAAACCAAAAATGGAAAAGTAGTTAAATGTCAGACAAGGTAGATAGCTGGCAGTGCAACATTGGTCTCGTATGAATATTTTCTAAGCACAGCAGACGGGGAGGGTCAAAATGTTGCTGCCCTAAAGGCGTCGAGATAAGAGAGATAGTGGTATGCCAAGAGAAAACTACTTAACCATTTAAGTGAGTCTCTCTTCACTAGGCAAGAGATTCTTGGTAGTAATTGATCGGAGTATTCGGCATAGAGTCCTTAGTAATGGAATGGTAGGCATCATCACTATCAAGTGTACAAATCAACGTATGACAATATGGGAGCTCAGGGAGTTCAACCACCTTTCTTCAATGTATAGTCTCTCGTCATCAGTAGGTTGTTGAGAGAGAATTCTTTGGGAGAGAGATTGGAGGCCTTGGAGGCGTGCGTGAGTAATGGGACCGCCGACTAGTAATGCATCAGGGCTACACACCAAAATGTCACCAAAATAAACCACGATAAACTTTCCTATTAGTTCTCGAAGCACATGATTCATCAGGTGCATAAATGTGCTCGGTCCATTGGATAGTACAAATAGCATTACAAGCCATTCATATACACCATGTCATATCTTGAATGCAGTCTTCCACTCATCACCCTTACGCATTCAAATCTGATGGTACCCAGATTTAAGGTTAGTCTTAGAGAACACTCTTGCTCCACTTAATTCATCTAGCATGTCATTAAGCCTAGGTATGGGATACTTATACTTATGGTAATTTAGTTGATCGCTCAGCTATCTATACACATCCTCCAAGAACCATCCTCCAAGAACCATCCTTCTTTAGTACTAACAAGGCTAGCATAGTATAGGGGCTAAGGGACTCATGCACTTATCCCTTCTTCATTAGTTCATCTATTTACTTCTGTAACTTGGCAACCTATTCAAGATTTAGCCTATAAGCAACCTATTTAGTAATGTGGCTTTAGGCTCTAGATCAATTGCATGTTTGACACCTCGAATGGGAGGTAGACCATTCGATGGCTCATTTGGGAACAAGTCAGCAAACTTTTCTAACAATTTTTCCACCTCGGCAAGCTGCTTCCTCTCCTCAAACCTCATCTCCAAAATTCTTTAGATAAGTAAATAGGTCGATCCTTTAAGTTCCATTTCTATTTTTAGTTTGGCTCGGCTCATCACTAAAGCCTCATTCTTTAAGATTTACCTAAGTTGGGACTGCATGACCTTTACCTACTCGGCAGCTGTCGAATCTTATTTCTGTTTCCTTAATTTAACCTATATTAAGCCTAATCTATTGAATACAAATTACTCAACATTAAACTAAGGAAATACTTTTCTTAAAAAAATTTCAGAAAAATGGAGTCACCAACCTGTTCAACTGGTAAAAAATAAATTTAGAGCTTTCACGTGGGAAAATCCTAATTTGACCACTAGTCTCTAGATATTCTAGAAAAAAAAATTTACTTTTAGAAAATTAAACTAGAAAAATTAGGTTCGAAGGCTAACCTATTATGACTAAGTTACCATATAAAAACTAAAGAAAAATTTATGGGCTTTTATTTTTATAATTTTCCAAAAATATTAAAAATATACCTAAATACGCAAAAGTTAACCAAAGTGATTTTTTGTTTTTTATTATTATGGATTTTTACAAAAAAGGGAAAAAAAGTTTTTATTTTTTATATCGTTACCTCGAAGGTGCCAAAGTATCTGCTAGTCGGGATCAAATCCACCATAGTTCTCTTCTTATAAAATATTTAGTTAGTGGATTCTTTTTATTTTAAAAATCAAGCTAGGTTTACATTCATTTATCACTATGTGTAAGATGTGTTAAAGATACGATTAAATACGTATCTTCATACATATCATTTCTAATTCTCAATCACGAGATATGTTGAAGATACGATATAGATATGTATCTCATATGTATCTTTTCTAATTCTCAACTGCATGATACATTGAAGATATAATCTAGATACGTATCTTTATACGTATCTCTTTTAAATCTTGACCGTAAGATACGTTCTAGTTATGTTTATTTTTTTTAAAAAAGACATGATTTTACTAAAAAAGCAATTTAACTAAATTTTATTAAAAATTGGAATTATCTAAACAAATCATGCAATATGAAAATAATAAAAAAAAATTGCACTTAAAAAAAAAATAAAATAGTAAAAATGATCAAGCTAACTAATAAAATAACATAAATAATTTTTACTGATGAATAGAGTTGCACATCTTGATCATGTATGGTGTGCGATATCCACTGTGCTTGTATTACATTGGGTGTCTTGTTAGTTAGATCAAGGGCATACGATTGTTTTTAGCTGCTATTGGTTAAAGGGACGTAGCTACATCAGGCGAAGGATTGCACAGGGGACTTCATTGGCATGGACATACGTAGGGCTTCGGGCGTTGGCTTGGAAATTGGAACGTGCTATGTTTCAGGCGATTGAGGACGTACAATGTTGTGTATCACATTGTAAGGACGCACAAGTGCGATGATTAACGGATATCGTTGCTCAGGAGGCTATCAAAGTTGGTGATCGGTAAAGTATAGGACATAGCTTTGGACATGGGATGCCTTCAAATTGTGTTAAGGAGCTAGACTTCGGCGTGATAGTCTTCAGATTGTGTTAGGGCTAAGTGATGTATCATGCATCAGGGACATGTTGGTTTGGATTTGTTCGATGTTGGCTAGACGACTTCAGTTGACTTTGGACTTCGGGACCATCAGCTTGTTGGAATTGGACAAAGGGCGTTTGGACTTGCGACATGGAGTAAGGAATTGGAGTTCGGAAATTGGATTGAAGGCATCAGGACTTCAGATTAGAGCTTTGTGGAAATTTGGAAAGTTGGAATAAAAAACCGTCTAGAACTTCTTTACTAAATTCCTATTTATAAACCACTTATTGAATCTTTTGTATATTTTAATTATGGATTTGATCTTTAATAAACAAAAGATATGATGAAGATTTGCCCTAATTTCTAGAAACTTTATTTGGGCTTTTTATTTACCAGGCCCGGCCCGATCCGATCTAATTTGTTTTAGTCCAAGAGTTTACTTAATAAATTAATTTAATCTAGCCTACTATAATTTAGATAAAAAAATCTATTTTATATCGGACGAGACCAAAATTATTTTAATAAACCCTAATTCCCTAATGACTTAATGATGTATTAAATTGATCACATACTGTCATCTCATTTAATATTAAACGATCTGATGCGATGTGACTTAGCTTGACTCAACTCGATACAACATGACGTAATATGATACGATTCGACTTGACTTGACTCAATACGATTCGACTTGATACGATTCGATATAACACAACTCAACTCTCTTTTTTTATTTTTCATTTATTTTTTTTTCGTTTTTTTAATTTATTTATTTTTATTATATTATTATTTTTATGTTTTTTTATCTATTATTTTTTAACTTAGCTCAACTAAAATAAAAAAAAAATGAAAAATGGCAAAAATGAGGTATCTATGTCACGAGCGGATTCGGTCACTCGATCTCGTGCACCACTTAGCGTTCCTGACCACACTAAGAAAGGCTAAGTCAGCCTATAACACACTCATAATGTTTAGAGAGAGAAACTCTAAAGGTATATTGTATTTACTCAAATAAACTGTGTATTACATCTGGGGGAAACACCCCTATATATACAGAAAGCCTTTACAATTTAATAGTTAAGATCAATTCGATCTAACGGTTATAATTGACTCCTAACTAGCACATTCACCTACCCCACCTACTATTATACAAGATTTTGGACTTCTCTAGAACCTTCTAAAGCTTTTCATCTTCTAGAAGCTTTTAGGGGCTTGGGCTTTAGGAACCTCTTAGGAATGGCCCATTTTGGGAGGTCCGTAACATTTTCCCATGCTCAATCCAACGACGCCCTCGTCGCTCCTTCATCATGGAACTTTTGAATCTTGTCTTTGAATTGCCATAGTGCTTCGGCTGGTTCCCAATTGGCTCACTCTCTAGTCTTCCCTTCCACATTACCATATACTCGTGTTTGGGAGTTTGTCCATGTCTCCTCACGTGTCTATCAGCTATGATCCCTTCAACTTCCTTATCAAATGAATCCCGTACTCCTGTTGGGGCCCTTTGTGATATAGCTCTTATAGGGTCTTCCTCATCCTTATAGAATGGTTTTAGCATGCTCATGTGGAAAACCAAGTAGAATTTTAGCTTAGATGGAAGTTCCAATTTGTAAGACATTCGCCCTACTCGTTTCACAATTAGGAATGGACCTTCGTAGCGCCTCATTAGACCTTTATGCATTTGTCCTTCATACGTTGTATCAAATGTAACTTAACAAGTACTTGGTCACCTACTTGATATTCCATCGACCTATGCTTGTTGTCTGCAATTTTCTTCATTCTCTTGATAGCTCGGTCTAAGTATGTCTGAGCTAAGTCATGATTTTCTTGCCATTCCCTTGCAAATTTATAAGCGGGTGGGCTAGACCCCGTATATCCCATTTTCATTGTATGAGGAGTTAAAGGTTGCTTTCCTAAGACGATCTCGAAAGGACTCTATCCGATGGACTCATTATTCTATAGGTTGAATGAGAACTGCGCTACATCTAACATCTTGGTCTAATCGCGCTGGTTAGCTCCTACAAAATGCCTTAAGTATAATTCTACTAAGGCATTTACTCACTCCGTCTGACCATCCATCTGGGGATGCAAACTAGTTGAAAAGTTCAACTCGGATCCCAGAAGTTTGAACAATATTATCCAAAATTTCCCTGTGAATCTCCTATTTCGATCGCTCACAATGTTTCTTAGCAAGCCCCAATACTTTACTATATGTCTCAGGAATAATCGAGTAGCCTCATCTGCCGGACACTCCTTTTTTGCTGGAACAAAAGTCACATATTTTGAGAACCTATCTACCATAACCATGATTGTACCATACCCTTCTGATCAAGAAAAACTTCCAATGAAGTCTATGGAAACACTCTCTGTCACGAACTGAGGACGGCCTAGTCGTGGCAGACGTCGTATACTGTACAAAGAACCCCTGATTGGTTACCCTTCCAATCAAGAACTCTTCACACAATATACAAGGCTCTACAACCACTAGTTTCCAAAGAACATCTAGACTCACATGATATCATTACACAAACATATTTATATAAAATTTAAGTTATAAAGCTTACATTACATAGCATTTAAGTATGTCTAAGTCTATAATAATAAGATAAACAAAAGTACATGGGAAGAGTCTATATAAACTGTTCTCTCTCAGTACACATAACAGCTCGCTCTTGCCCAAGTCTCCAAGCTAACCTGCGGCATCCCTCGTCCTATCTCTACGAACAGGTTATCCTGCAACAAAAGTCTAAAGGGGTGTAAGCCTAAGCTTAGTGAGCAAAACCCTCAGCAACACCACAAGCAAGTTATAAATACATTATATTCAAGCATATGAATGAATGATCAACCAGTATGCCAAACAATACGCATAATTAACTAGTTCATATACGTAACTCAGATTTAACGCCCTCCGAAGTCAGGGTTGGAGTTTACACGGCACCAATCAGATCCGGGTATTATACTAGAACTTACTTTATTACGGAACTCCACATTTCGTATTTATATCAAATAATTCTTTTATTTTCAGAAAACCCAAGTTCTAGTATAATTGTGAGTGGGCCCCCTCAGTCCATAGTCACCCCTAAACAGAGGCCTCTAGACTCGACCCTTAGCCAGGCGGTTGGCGCCTTCAACGCCTAGTGTTCCCGCGGGCCAAGGTAAGGTCATTTTATACGAGTGCACCGTACAGAACCAAAAATAAATAATATCAACCCTCGAATGGCCTCTCTTTACCTCGTGTGATGTGACGGCCGGAATAGTATCCATGCTATGCATGTTAATGCATGCCCCAATTTCTTTTTATAGGCCGAGTATAATTAGGTTCAAATTATGCTATGACCATCCAATTGTGCACACAATCATTTTCTATACTACCATGCAACAAACATAGCATTATCAATACTTAAGATAAGTTCACAACTCAAGACATACCAATATACACAGGCCTTTCCAAAACTCCACACAATAGCCAATTAACAATAGTATTTAAGTCCACTATCTACAATCACAAAACAAGCATGGAATCATTGGGTAAATACTCACTCGGCCATGGTGATTTGCCCTAATCATAGTAATCGATTGAGAGGTCCTCGTTCACCTCAGGGTCACCTGATCAGTATGTGATAACAACGCTAGTAAGTATTTGAATTAATTAATAATTCTAAACATTTAATTACCTAATTCTACTTTGACTACTATTAACTTTTATTTGGTAAGACTTTAATTTCAATCGTATGTAACTTTTTCGTTTTATTTCTGATATTTATGAATTTATAGTCGTTTTCTATCGTTTTCGGACGTATATTCACACGGTAATGTCTGTTTTGGATGTTAAGACCCCTATTTTACATTATGAACTAAATTTATAGAAATTTTTAGCTATAATACTTAAGTATTCTTATTACTTATATTTGTATCCTTTATTCCTTAAATTCTTATAATTTAGGGATTTACTTTACTATTACTATTTCATGTACTGAATTAGGTATAATCTAATTTACAAGGTGTATTAGAATTTTATAATTTAAGTATCTAATTACCTACACTTTTCTTATTTTTCTTATTTTCTAAACCTATGCTTATGTCATCGCTTACATCATCTTTTCTTTATGTCATTGCTTATGTCATTACTTGCTTATGTAATGGCTTGTGTCATTATATGCTTATGTCATCACTCACCTCATTATTTGATTACATAAGCATTACCTTATGCTTATGTCATATGTACATGTCTTATGTACATTTGTCTCTTACTTATACTTATGTACATATGCCCTATACATACATATACTTATACATCTACATATATTTATATCATATTTATACATGTATTCCTACTCATATACCAATACAGTTGGATACGTATTTTTATACTAAAAATTCGTATGCCAAATTTTCCCTTAAGAAAATCCTCTCAATTTCATCCTTTTGCATTTCTATGTATGTATTTAGTATAGTATATACATATATAGTTAGATATGGTCTTAAGTTAGGTTATGTACATGATACTTACTTATGTATAAAGGTTCACATACTTGTATTCCTTTGGTATTTCTTAATGTACACATACCTAAGAGTACATACACATGTATTTCTTCCATCTCCTTCATGATTCTTCATTTTCTATACTTAAAGATGGAAACTTTGTTTCCTCTTCATGACTTCACTAAACACCTAACTACTTATCTAATCTACCTAATTAACTAACTAATGAATAACATAAAATAACTTAAAGACATACCTTTAATTGTGTTGAAGTTTTGGAGACAAAAGCAAATGAATGAAAGTGAAAGAGGAGAGGGATGTTCACGGCATGAAAGGAAAGTTTTTGGTTTTTTTTTCTTTTCTTTTGTTTTTAATTATGGAAGACAACAAATGGTAAGGTCTAGAAGGGGAGAGGTGGACGGCAACAATTGTAAGGAAAGAGAAAAGAAAAATCAAAAGGAAAAGAAAAGAAAACCATCATTAAGAAGCTAAGATATTTTCCTTATCTCTTAAGACCTTTGACTTTTCAAAATGTTGACTTTGGTCAACATATGTTGACTTGGTCAACCCTTTGACTTTGGTCAACATGCATTACCTTAGTCAACATTCCTTAAGTATGTGTAATTTTGTGCACATAATGTAGTAATTAAGGGAAATTAGAGGAAAAATGAAGGAAATGAGGGGAAATGAGATATTTGATGAATTGATTAGTAAACATTGTTGATGAGATCTTACTTTAGGTCTTTATAACTTATATATCTCATTTGATAAACTACTTTGAATAACAAATGCAAAAAGTACAAATTTGAGTATTAAAGTTCACTACATATAACCTAATCTTCAACTATTACCCTAACTCTAAGTGAAACTATCTTAATCACTTACTTAAGAAGTGAATATAATCTATGACTCATTATCTTAATTTCTAATGGATTACCTAAGGATTCGAATCATATAAGCATGAATGAGGGTCATCTCTAACCTTTTACTAGTGAATTGGACAAAAGATGAGCATTATATTATCAATTAAGGTTTTAGGGTATATCATGTTGGATTAGTGCACATATGTCTTTAAGATAATCATTTTTAGGGTTTCTATCACTTTTGAATAAAATCTTTTGCATTTAGAAACATTTAGGGTAGAAAAATTCTTTACGCGATTGAGTGATTCTTTTAGGGTTTTCACTTTCATTAGCCTTGTCGACTCCTAAGTGGTCTAACATAGTTGAGTCTATTACAAAAGATAAGTTGATAATTTTAGGGGTTTACACTCTCCCCTGGCCGTTCAGGATTGGGCAGAGGCTCTAGTAGTCCTGGAGTTGCCTTGTGTTCAACTTTATCTTATTAGCACACAAGACAAGTTCGGACATAGCTTTCAACATCTTCCCTCATGTGTGGCCAAAAATGCTTTTCTTCCATTAAGGCTTAAGTATGGTGCATTCTTGGATGACCCGCCCACTTAGAATCATGACATTCTTTAAGTATCTCCTTTCTTAGGTTCAAGGATTGAGGCACATAAATTGGTTATCCCTTTGTATATATTAGTCCATTCTCTTACCAAAATCTCCTTGTTTTCCCTTATTAACATTGGATCAATAGAGCTTTAGCTTGTTTATCATTCTCCATCCCCTATTGAATTCTATCAACAAAGTTGCTTTTAGGTTTGCTAATGGCTACCAACCCAACCCTTCGGCTCAAAGCATCCGCCACAACATTAGTCTTGCCTACCTTATGTTCAAGGTTGAAATCAAATTCTACCAGGAAAATTTGCCATCAGGCTTGCTTAGGAGAGAGCTTCTTTTGAGTCTGAAAATAGCTAGTGGCCATATTATTAGTTTTGACCACAAACTTCTTTCTTAACAAGTAGTGCCTCCATACCTAAAGACAGTGTACTATCGTCATCATCTCCTTTTCATGCACTGGATATTGCTTTTCTGTATCTTTCAACTTCTGGCTTTCAAATGCCACAGGGTGTCCTTCCTGCATTAAAACCCCTCCAATAGCAAAATCACTAGCATTTGTACATACCTCAAAGGGTTTGCCAAAGTTGGGAAGGAGAAGGACCGGCTCCTTAGTGATTGCCATCTTCAAGGTCTTGAGTGCCTATCATCTATCTATACTCTAAATCCATGGGGTATTCTTTTTTAGTAAGTCTGTCAATGGGCTTGCTATCCTCGAATAGCCCTTAATGAATCTTTTATAGTAATTCACTAAGCTAAAGAAGGATCTCAGCTCAGTAGGCTTGGTAGGTTCCTTGCAATCCCAGATGGCCTGCACCTTTCTTTCGTCCATTCTAATCTTTCCTCTCCCCACTATGTGACCAAGGAACGTCACCTCTTCTTATGTAAAAGCACATTTCTCTAATTTCACATATAGATCATTCTTTTTCAAAGCTAAGAATACCGAGTGAAGGTGCTCTATGTATTCCTCTAACGTCTTACTATAAATCATAATGTCATCTAAGTATACTACTACAAATTGATTAAGAAAGGGGGCCAAAACACGATTCATAAGTGTACAGAAAGTAGCAAGGGCATTGGTAAGGCCGAACAGCATGACTAAGAATTCAAAAGCACCATACCTTATAACATAAGTGGTCTTGGGTTCATCTCTTTCCGTAATCCTCACTTGGTGATATCCTGAATGTAAATCTAATTTGGAGAAGTATCTAGCTTCTCCTAACCTATCGAATAGGTCTGATACCAATGGAATGGGATACTTATTCTTTATAGTGACCTTATTTAGGGCTCGATAATCAATACACATTCGGAGTGATCCATCTTGTTTCTTCTGAAAGAGCACAGGAGCTCCAAAAGGAGCCTTTGAAGGTCTAATGAAACCTGCTTCTTGTAATTCCTTCAGTTGTTGCCTTAACTCTCCTAATTCTGGAGGTGACATCTTATATGGGACGACGACGGGTGGCTTGGCTCCAAGTTCCAATTCTATCACATGGTTTACCTCTCTTCTTGGTGGTAGCTTCTTCGGCAACATTAGCAACATTATATCCCTAAATTCTTCCAATATCTCCCCTACTCAAGGTAGAACCCTTTCTTAGCCAATAGGCTCTTCCTTGACTTTTAAGGCTGCCAAATAAGTGACTTCATTCTTCTTGAGTCCCTTTTCCAATTGCATAGTCGATAGGAATTTGGTGGTTTAGCCTACCTTCCTTGTGACAGGGACTACACATTGTGAGTTGTGATTAAGTACACAAATGCAGTTAGCCTACAATACGATAAGTGCATTAATGCGATCTAGGAAATCCATCCTAATCACAAACTCAAAATCATCCATTGGTACTACTTCAACCGTCTCCTTTCCCTGCCAACCCCCAATATGGAGCTCTATCCTCTTGGCTACTCCCATAGTAGGAACTTCTTTTGAGTTAACTGTTTTGAGCCATGTTTTGGTTTCCTCCACTTTTAGCCCCAACTTCTTTGCTACCATATCAAAAATGAAAAGATGAGATGCCCCTGTATCTACGAGGGCATTAAGTTTCTTACCTGCTATCGATACTTCGGTATATATCAATCCTTTTCTTTCATTAGCTTGAGACTTCTTGGCACTATGTAGACGAACTGACCTTAACTGAGCCTCATCCCCATCATCTAAGCTTTCACTTGCTACTAGCGCCGCCAATCTCTCTTTCTTCGAACACTCCCTAGCATAATGGGGACCATTATAGAAATAACCTTTTAGAGCTTTTCATCTTCTAGAAGCTTTTAGGGGCTTAGGCTTTAGTCTTAAGCTTTAGGAACCTCCTGGGAATAGCCCATTTTGGGAGGTCCGTAACATCTATGGTAGTCATAAGACTCAATTTCATCCTCCTACCTTCATGCTCCATAGAACATGTATTTCTCTTTCCATCATATATAATTACTCAATCAAACATCCATGATCATCTAAGTAAAATGTAGGATGCACTCATGGGCAGCACATCACAAAGTAATTCATCTTGATATTTGCCAATGTAGATTGGTACAGACACTAGCTTATTCACCTATAGGCTCCCTTATCATTGAGCTAGTGAAGCTTATACGATTTTGGGTGGGGCTTGGTCAACAATTTCAATTACTAGGCCATAAATGCAGAGACTGCATTGCTGCAACTCCCATTATCAACTATCAATACGTAAAGTGACTCATTTACCTTACATCTGATATGGAAGAGATTTTCCTTTTGCTCGTCTTTAAGCATAGGACTGACATTCATTATTCTCCTCAACATTAGAGTGGTTGGAAAAAAAGTTACCTTCCTCACTATCAATAACTTCCTCCTTAGACAGTTCAGTTTGTTCATCCTCTTTCAGCTCCTTTACTTCTTCACTAGTATTGTTAACCTCAATAGTCGACACCTCGCCTCGTATCACCATTGTTCGCTTGTTCAGACACTAAGCGGCCATGTGTCCAAATCCTTGGCATTTGAAACACTTGATCTTACTCATCTTCCTCCTTGAACTCTGGCCTTTCTCTAACTTCCTTAAGGGTTCGTTCTCCTCAACTCAAGTAATCTGAGTAGGTCAGGTCTCAACAACCTTACCTAGATCCATTCACATAGGTATGCTTAAAATAGTTCGGCTACTACTTGGTCGACTAACTGGTAGTTGGAATCTTCCTATTTAACGCCTTCCTATCCTCTAGGTAGCTTGGATTGAATCATCAAGCATTCTAATATTTGGGGTTTCTAATACATCTCTAATCTCATACTTCAATCCATCGATGAATCAAGATACAGTTCAGTGCTCTAGCTCTATGACTTCACATCAAATCATTAACATTTGGAGTTCCCTAACATAAGTGTCTACACTCGACCTTCATTATCTTAGCTCTTGCAATCTTTTGAAGGTATCCTGCAAATAATAGCTCAGTACAAACCTTCTCTACAAAATCCTCTTCATTTCATCCTAACTCCTAATCTTTTGTTATCTTGGCCTTCTTTGAGTGGCTTGCGAGTTCTTCTACCATAAGGCGCCATAAGTTGTGAACTCTAACATAGCAAGTCTAACTTTTGCATTGTCAAGCACATCATGACATTCAAACTACTTTTCAATCCCATCTTCCTAATCTAGGTAGTCCTCAACATAACCACTTCCAAAAAAACTCGGGATACATATCCTCAATCTCTCAACTCTAGAGGCTCATACATTTCTTTCTTTAGGATTGTAGTACTTCTTTGCTTCATCATCTCCTTCCACTTCTTCCTCAATCTCTCTAAGTGCTAGCCTTCGTTTAGCATCCCTACCAACTCCTTCTACTCAAGATAGTTAAGCTAAGGCATTAACTAGGCCAAACTAACCATTGCTTCACTCTTGCTGGTCATGTTCTCTAATGGGTCTATTTCTAGCTCATTGCTTGTCTTCATAGATAACAATCACCAAACTAGCTACTAAGTCGATAAGCTTATCCAAATGATCACCCATTGTTGAGGTATGAAGCTTCCTTCTTACTTTTGGCCATGTTGAGTATCACTTCCTTGGTTTCCCAATGTTTCTTGAACACTTGAGTTTGACATTGATGGTTACTTAAAAAAAATGGACATCTAATAATACCACTTAAAGATCAATAAGCTATACTCCAATCACCACAATAATTACACAACAAACAAACAATCAACTGCACTCTATTTTACATATCAAAAATAGGGGAAAACAGAGCACAGAACACTTCTTAATTACTATACTCTAAGGTTAACAAGAGAACCATTATCACATGAGAGCAATAATAAACCACTTAAAGAATATAACAGCAGAATCCAGCTTCAAACGTAGCCAAGCTGTAATAACAAAGTGATATGGATTTTGTGGATGAACATACGGACTTAATATCTCGTGTGACCAAAAGGGTAGGTTCGGGCTATAAGATGTCTCGAAGTGTAAATGATAATTAAAGGATGAGCAACGGTTTCTATGCATTGATGATAGATATGATGCACCAATACCTTACACAATCTTGAGTCACACTTGATATGACATACAAGTATGGCTAAAGGTCACTCACCACTAGTCTACACTAAAATTGATTAAATAAGAGTGCCTCAAGAGTAAGGACACTTAGCTTAAACGAGAGTAAAGTTTAGTGTATTCTCTATATATGCGGCTATTACATTATGCAAGTATTTATAGTACCTAGTTACAGTAAATTATAAATTACAAAAAATTACAGAAATGGCTAAACAAAAGTAGAATAATTTATATGGAAAACATGAAATTGTGCAAAAAGAATATCCTTTGTTAGAAAGGACAATATGGATGTCAAAAAGGATAGCATGTATGTAGTTCTACTCATTCTATGGTCCTAAAAACACTGCAAGCTATGCAAGGGTAAGCCTTAATTAGGTCTGGTCAACATCAGTAGCTCTGATTTTTAGGACTGGACAAAGATTGATCGATCTATAGTAGGATCGATCTAAAACTTGGTAGTCCCTCACTAGGCTCACTAACTTAAGCGATAGCGTCTTTTAGGGACTAGCAACCCTAATTTAGGATTGATCTAAAGGACTTAACTGTGCCTCACTAGGCTCACTAACCTAGATGGGAGTCTTTCTTAGGGGCTAACAACCCTATGATGGGATCGATCTCAAACTTGTTCGTACCACACTAAGCTCACTAACTTAGGTGGAAGCATCTTTCGAGGATTGGCAACCCTAAGAGATGCTTCCTATCAAGCCTTATTTCGATTTTCGTAATTTAACCTGTATCAAGCTTAGCCCACTTAATATAAATTATTCAACATTAAACTAAGGAAATACTCTTCTTAAAAAAATTTAAAAAATTAGAGTCGCCAACAAGTTTAACCGAAAAAAAAAATTAAAATTTAGGTTTTCTAATCAGAAAGCCCTAATTTGACCATAAGTTTGCGGGTAGTCTAAAAAATTTAATTTTTAGAAAATTGAACTAGAAAAATCGAGTTTAGGGGCTAACCTATTAAGACTAAGTCACCATGCCAAAATTAAAAGAAATTTGATGGGCTTTATTTTTGTAATTTTTTCTAAAAATACTAAAAATAGATCTAAATAATTAAAAATAACTAAAAATGACTTTTTATTATTTTTTATTTCGAATTTCTAAGAAAAGAGGAAAAAAATTTTTATTTTTTAACAGTTGCCCCAAATGTGCTTATGTACTTGCTAATCAGAATTAAACCGGCTGTAATTGTTCTTTTTTTTATAAAATATTTAGTGGGTGGTTTATTTTTATTTTGAAAATCAAGTTAGATTTATGTTTTTTATCCATTTATTATTTAAAAAAAAACAAACCTAAAAAATCTAATTTTCCGAATTTAATAAAAAAACACTAACTAACCAAATCTTTTTAAAATACCTCAATTTAAGATTTTTTATTTTTTAAAACTACTATGTCAAAAATATTTTTTATTAAATAAAACGTGATTTTTGAAAAAAACTTAATTCAACTAAATTTTATTGCAATAAAATAAATAATAACAAAACAAATAAAAACCTATACTTGAACACAAAAATAGTTAATAAAGGAAAAAAAATAACTAATAAAGTAAATTAATAAAAATTAATGTAATAAATAAATAATAAAAAAATTGATGAAAATTTACCTAGTGTCAAATTGTGTCGGTGTTGGGTGTTGGACTGTATATTACTGGGTGACCCTTGGCAGTACACTAGGTGACATTGGGCGGTGATGGGCGACCGACTAAGTGATGCTGGGCAATGCTAGGCGATAGACTGAGCGTTATTGGGCGATAGACTAGGAGGTGGACTGAGCGACACCAGGTGGTATTGGGTAATGGATTAGGCGACAATGGGCAGTGCTGGGTGACGAATTAGGCAGTAGACTGGGCGATGTTGGGCGATGAACTGGGTGTTACTAAGCGATGGATTGGGCAATGCTGAGCGATAAACTAGGCGATGTTGGGCGATATTAGGTGTTGTAGGTTGACGTTAGGCGACATTGGGCACTACTAGGTGATGGATTGGGCACTATTGGGTGATGCTGGGTGGTGAATTGGGCGGTGCTGGGTGATGTTGGGAGATGCTAGGTGGTGGAATGGGCGATGGATAAGGCGATGCTGGATGGTGCTTACTAACGAACTAGGCAATGTTGGGCGATGGATTGGGCAGCGCTAAGCAGTCGACTGGCGATATTAGGCAGTGTTGGGTAATGGACTAGGTGCTACTGGGTGATGCTGGGTAATGGACTAGGTGACATTGGGCGGTGCTGGGTGATGAATTAGGCGCTGCTAAGTGATACTAGGCAGTGTTGGGCGATAATGTATGGTGGTATGTGGCAGCATGTATGGTGTGGGTGGTGGTGCATGGTGACATGTGTAATTAAAAAGAAAAGTCCTCTCAAATCCCTGGTCAACTTGTTATTTATAAGCCTCAAAACTGAATCTTTCGTATCTTTGATACGAAAGATTTGTTTTTCATTTAATTGAGATTCACCTTAGCTTCTAAAAACCCTAGCTAGTTCGGGCTTTTCTTTTAAGGCTCAACTCGATCTAATTTAACTTAATAATTCCCTAATCTGATTTAAGTCCTTAAATTAGACAAATTAATTAATTCAGCTCATCTCGCTACTTTATCCAACAACTCAACTTACTCCAACTTGACACAACACGACTCATGACTTAACTTAATTTTCTTCTTTCTTTATTTTTTATTTTTTTATTTTTTTCATTTTTGTTTTAATTTTCGTTTTTATATTTTATATTTTATTTTTTTATTACTTATTTTATTTTTTATTAACCTGGCTCAATTAATTGAAATTAAAAAATTGGCAAAAATGAGGTATCTATACTCCCGCCTAGGTTCGTGAGCCTAAAGATGTACGACTAGGTCCTTTAGACCGATCCCAACCTAGGGTTGTTAGTCTCCAAGAGATACTCTTGCTTGGGTTAGCGATCCTAAGGAGGAACAACCAAGTCCCTTTGATCGATCACAACTTAGGGTTGTTAATCCCCAAGAGATGCTCTCGCCTAGGTCAGTGAGTCTAGTGACATACAACCATGCCCTTTAAATCGATCTCAGCTTAGGGATGTTAATCCCCGAGAGATACTCTCACTTAGGTTAGTAAGCTTAGTAAGGCACAACCTGGTCCTTTAGATTGATCCCAGCTTTAGGTTATTAGTCCTTAAAAGATGCTCCTACTTAAGTTAGTGAGCTTAATAAGACATGACCAGGTTCTTTATATCGATCCTAGCTTAGGGTTGCTAGTCCTTGAAAGATTCTCCTACCTAGGTTAGTGAGCCTAGAAAGGTAGGACCAAGTCCTTCAGATCGATCCCAACGTAAGGTTGCTAGTATCTAATAGATACTCTCGCCTTGGTTAGTAATTCTAGATAGGTACGACCAGGTCCACTAGATCGATGCTAGCTTAAGGTTACTAATCTACAAGAGAAGCTCCTGCCTAGTTTTGTAAGCCAAGAGGGGTATAATTAGGACCTTTAGATCAATCCCAGCTTAGGGTTGTTAGTCCTCGAGAGATACTCCCGCTTAGGATAGTGAGCCTAGTGAGACTTGACTAAGTCCTTTAGATTGATCCCAACTTAATGTTGCTAGTCCCTAAGAGATGCTCTCGCTTAGGTTAATGAGGTTAGAGAGGCACCTCCAAGTACTTTAGATTGATCCTAGCTTAGGGTTACTAATCCATGAGAGATGCTCCCACCTAGGTTAGTGATCCTAAGGAGGTACAACTAGGTGCTTTAGATCGATCCCAACTAAAGGTTACTAGTCATCGAGAGATGCTCTTGCCTTAGTTAGTGAGCCTAGAGAGGTATGACTAGGTCCTTTAGATTGATCCCAAGTTAATGTTGCTAGTCTTTGAGAGACGCTCCTACCTACAATTATGAGCTTAGTGAGGTACAACGAAGTCCTTTAGATCATTCCCATCTTAGGGTCGCTAGTTTCCAAGAGACACTCTCGCCTAGGTTAGTGAGCATAGTAAGGTACATCTAAGTCCATCTAAGTCCTATATATCAATCCCATCTTAAGGATGATAGTCCCTGAGAGACGCTCTCGCCTAGGTTAATAAGCCTAGAGAGGTACGACCGGGTTCTTTAGATCTATCTCAACTTAGGGTTGCTAGTCCTTGAGAGACGCTCTTGCCTAAGTTATTGAGCCTAGAGATGCATGACTAGGTCCTTTAGATCGATCCTAATTAAGGGTTGCTAGACTTGGAGAGATGCTCCGGCTTAAGTTAGCGAGCTTTGGGAGGAATGACTAAGTCCCTTAAATCGAACTTAGCATTGGGTTGCTAATCCCCAAGAGATGGTCAAGCCTAGGTTAGTGAGCCTAGTAATGCATAACCATGTCCTTTAGATTGATCTCAACTTAAGGTTGCTAGTCCTAGAGAGACACTTCTGCCAAGGTTAGCGAACTTAGTAAGGCATTACCAAGTCTTTTAGATCAATCCTAACATAGGGTTGCTAATCCTTAAGAGACGCTCTTGCTTAAGTAAGTGAGCTTAATAACGTATGACAAGGTTCTTTAAATTGATCGCAACTTAAGACTGCTAGTCCTTGAGAGATGGTCCCACTTAGGTTAGTGAGCCTAGAGAGGCATGATAAGGTCCTTTAGATTAATCCTAGAGTAAGGTTGCTAATATCCAATAGACACTCCCACCTAGTTTAGTGAGCTTAGAGAGCCATGATCAGGTCTATTAGATCGATGCCAACTTAGGGTTATTGATCCATAAGAGAAGCTCCCACATAACTTAGTAAGCCTAGAGGGGCACAATCAAGTCCATTAGATCGATCTTAGCTTAGGGTTACTAGTCTCGGAGAGATGCTCTTACCTTGGATAGTAAGCCTAATGAGGCATGACTAAGTCCTTTAGATTAATCCCATCATAAGGTTATCAGTCCCTAAGAGATGCTCTTCCTTAGGTTAGTGAGCTTAAAGAGGCATGACCAGGTCCTTTGGATCAATCTCAACTTAGGGTTACTAATCTATGAGAAACGCTTTAAAAGAAATCAAGCTACAGGGCCCTTGACTCGCAGCTGAGGTTAAGGATTAGAGGAGCTAGCACAACGAATCCTTATGTTCTAACTAACCCCTACCAAGGTTGAGTACATCCTTATTGAGTCACCTCTAATGCCGTGCCATATGATCGCCCATTATTGTGTAGTATGCCGAGTTAACGATTATTCTCTATTGCCGAGTCGACCAATTACTTAGCCTCTTCCTTGCTAAGAAGCCGAAAGATAAAGATAAGATTGATTAGGCCATCCCTACTAGGATAAACCCATCCGCCTGTACTTTTTGTCCGCATCTACTAACAACCTTGCCAATGTAGCATTGCCACGTATACTGTATAATGTGTATAATCTATAGCACCAGTGATTGTTTTCCTTGTATATTCATTTTTACTCTTTGTATCATGTAACATTGCTTCTTTAGGAAATGTCCTTTTTGTCTTTTCCCCTTTCAGCAAGTTGCCTTAGTTTACAGGCATAAATACCCCTATACTTGTAGTTATAAGAGATAAGACAATCTTGAATCCACCTTTTGAGTACTTCCTTCCCAACATAAACACTATTGTTTACTCTTAGCATCACTCTTATCCTTTCACTTAAGCAAGGTTAGATAGTGAGTAACCTCATTGGACCAATTCTTACATCACATCGAATTGTGCCGTGAGTCCTTAGAATTTCCATTGGTGTATCATATTCTCTAGAGCTGTTCGTAGGTTTTGCTTACTATTTTTCATCCTTTGTTTTCACCCTTTCATACCTTTCCCCATTGACACTTTTCGAGCTTTCTGCAAGCTCAAACCCATTTAGTAACCGACCTTGTTTGTTCTTAGTTATGGTTCGCATCATGCTCCTTCCTAGGTTAGTGATCCTAGTGAGGTACGACTAAGTCCTCTAGATTGATCCCAACATAGGGTTACTAGTCCTAGAGAGATGCTCCTATCTAGGTTAGTGAGCTTAGGGAGGTAGGACCAAGTCCTTTAGATCAATCCCAACTTAGGGTTGGTAGTCACCAAGAGGCAATTCTGCTTAGGTTAGCGAGCCTAGAGTGGTACAACCAGGTGCTTTAGTTCAATCCCAACTTAGGATTACTAGTCCTTAGGAGACTTTCCTGCTGAGGTTAGTGAGCCTAGTGAGGTATGACTAAGTCCTTTAAATTGATCCCAACTTAAGGTTAATAGTCCTCGAGAGACTCTTTTGCCTAGGTTTGTAAGTTTAGAGAGCTACTACCAGGTTCTTTAGAACAATCCTAGTATAAAGTTGCTAATCCTCAAGAGACACTCTTACCTACGTTAGCGTACCAAGAGAAGCACGACCAAGTCCTATAGATCGACCCCAACTTAGGGTTATAAGTCCTCGAGAGACATTTCTACTTAGGTTGGTGAGCCTGGAGAGGCACGACCAGGTCCTATAGATCGATCTCAGCTTGGGCTTGTTTGTCCTCGAGAGATACTCCTACCTAAGTTATTAAACCTAGTAACTCACAACCATGTCCTTTAAATCGATCCCATCATAAGGTTGCTAGTCCCCGAGAGACGCTCTCGCTTAGGTTAGTGAACTTAGTAAGCTTAGTGAGGTACAACTAGGTCCTTTAGATGGATCCCAACTTAGGGTTGCTAGTCTCCAAAAGACATGCTTAGGTTACCGAGCCTAGGGAAGAACTATCAGGTTCCTCACATTGATCCTAGCTTAAGGTTGCTAGTCCTTGAGAGATGCTACCGCCTAGGTTAGTAAGCATAGTAAGGCATAACCATGTCATTTATATCGATCTCAACTTAAGGTTGCTAATCCCCAAAAGATACTCCTGCCTAGGTTAGTGAGCTTAGTAAGGTACAACCATGTCCTTTGGATTGATCCTCGCTTAAGGTTGCTAATCCCTAAGAGGTGCTCTAACATAAGTTAGTGAGCTTAATAAAGCATGACCAGGTTCTTTAGATTGATCCTAGCTTAAGGTTTCTAGTCCCCGAGAGATGCTCTCGATTAGGTTAGTGAGCCTAGAGAGGCCTGACTAAGTCCTTTAGATCAATCCCAACTTAAGGTTGCTAGTCTCTTATAGATGCTCCCGCTTAAGTTAATGTCAAGCCCTATTTTGGTTTCCTTAATTTAACATATATTAAACTCAGCTCGTTTAATATAAATTACTCGATATTAAATTAAGGAAAAGAAAATATTTTTTAATAAAAAAATGGAGTCGATAACCGATTTAACTGGTAAAAAAGTAAATTAGGGCTTTCGGGTAGGAAAACCCTAATTTGACCCCTAGTTTACAGATATTCTAAAAAATTAATTTTTAGAAAATTTATTTAGAAAATCGAGTTCTGGGGCTAACTTATAAAAACTTAGTTACCATGTAAAAATTTAAAAAATTGATGGGCTTTTATTTTAATAATTTTCCAAAAATACTAAAATTATACTTAAATGTACAAAAAATAACTAAAGTAATTTTTATTATTATGAATTTTCAAGACAAAGGAAAAAGTTTTCTTTTTATTTTTTTATACGGATACCCCGAAGGTATTTACGTATTGGCTATTCAAGATTAAACTAGCCATAATTCTCTTTTTTTTATTTTTTTTTAATGAGTAGGTCATTTTTATATAGAAATCCGAGCCAAGATAATATATTTTATCAATTTTTCCGAATTTAATAAAGAAACCCTAAGTAACCAAATCTTTTTGAAAAAACACAATTTAAGATTTTATATTTTTCAAAACCACTATATGTCAAAATGTATATTTTTTATTAAAAAAAATGAATTTTCAAAAAAAAAAACTTAATTCAACTAAATTTTATTGGAAAATAAAAAATTTGCAATATGAATAAATAATAGTAAATAAAAAAAAACTGCACTTAAACACAAAAATAGTTAATAAAGAAAAAAACATAACTAATAAAGTAAATTAATAAAAATTAATGAAATAAATAAATAATAAAAAAAAAACTAATGAAAATTTAACTAATGTCAGATCATGTCGGTGTTGGATGGTAATAAGTGGTGGACCGAGCATTGCTGGACGACGCTAAGCAGTAGATTGGGCGATGCTAAGTGAGAGATTAGGTGCTACTAAGCGATAATAGGCAACAAGCTAGGTGCTACTAAGCGACATGCTGGGTAACATTGGGAGAGAGTATAAACAGTGATTGGGGTAGTTGTGTAGTGGTGCTAGGGTGGTACTGTGTGGTGTTATGTAGTGGCGTGGTGGTGTTGTGTATGGTGGCGCATAGTAGTTGTGTGGTGGCACGGTACTATTTATGTAGTATTTTGGGTAGGAGTGTGACTAAAAAAAATTCGTCCTTGAAACCCCCGTCGATGTGCAATTTATAAACTCAAAATCAAATCTTTTGTATCAAAGATACAGAAGATTCAATTGCAATTCTTCAAAGATTTACCCTAGCTTTTAGAAACCATAGTTATTTTGGGCCTTCTATTTCTTCTAAGGCCCAATCCGCTCTGCTACAATTTAGCCAAATAATTCCCTAATCTAATTCAAGTCCTTAAATTAGATGAATTTTATTCTATATTGGTTTGGCCTAAAATTAATTAAGCTCATATTATCACCTAATTCGAAAATCCAACTCAATTCAATTCAATACAATATGACTCAACTTGCTACAACTTGACTCGATATAATTCGACTTTACTCGATAGGATACAACTTGATATGATTTTCTCTTTTTTTTTTTTAACTTCCTTTTTTCTATTTATTTTTGTTTTCGTATTTTTTATTATTATTTTTATTTTTCTACTTTTTTGTTTATTTATTAACTCAGTTCAATTAATAAAAAATTAGCAAAAATGTAGTATCTATAGCTACCGCTCTTTGTAATGAAGTTCAATTAGAACTTTGCTATAAAGACAAAAGAGATACCCATTTTTGCTAAACTCGACTTAGATAATCTAAAGAGGATAGATCTCTTCAAGATTAATAACTTGTTTTGGCAGATAATTTAAGGGTGGTAGATATCTTTCAGGATGAGTTGCTCGAAAGGATAGATCTCTCAAAGAAAAGATGAGACAACATTCTCATGAGTAGGCGGTCTTTTAAATGATTGGACGACGCTCCTTTGAGCAAGCAATCCAAGAAAGGATTGATAGAACAACGTTCCTAGAAAGGAATAGATAAGATAGTGTTCTTAGAAAGGAATAAATAGGTGCGATCTTAGATAAGATTAAATGGCACTCCTATGAGCAAGCGATCCAAGAAAGGAATAGATAGGATAGTACTCCTATGATCAAGCAATCCTAAAAAGGATTGGATGGTGCTTCACCGAGTAAGCAACCCAACGAAGGATAGGACAACACTCCTTTGAGAAGACGATCCTAGAAAAGGATAGATAGGACAACGCTCCATGAGCAAGCAATCTTAAAAAGAAGATAAGATAACGCTCCTCTCAGTAAGTGATCCTAAATAAGATTTGATGGCGCTCCTATGAGTAGGCAATCTTGCTAAAGAATAGATAGGACAACATTCCTTTGAGAAAGCGATCCTAAAAAGGAGATAGGATAGCGCTACTTTGAGCAGGCAATCCTAGATAAAATTGGATGGTGCTCCTATGAGCAGGCGATCTAGTTAAGGAATAGATAAGACAACACTCCCATGAGCATGTGATCCTAAAAGGGAGATAAGATAGTGCTCCTTTGAGCAAATGATCCTAAAAAGGATTGGATGGTGCTCTACTGAGCAAGTGATGCAAGTAAGGATAGGACAACGCTCCTTTGAGTAGGTAATCCTAGAAAAGATTGGATGGCACTCCTATGAGCAGGCGATCCAACTAAGGATTAGATAGGACAACGCTCCTATGAGCAAGTGATCCTAAAAAAGACTGGATGGCGCTCCACTGAGCAAGTAACCCAACTAAGGACTAGATAGGATAGTGTTCCCATGAGTAAGCGATCCAAAAAAGTATTGGATGGCGCTTCATTAAGCAAGCGACCTAACTAAGGATAGGATAATACCCCTTTGAGTAGGCAATCCTATAAAAGATTGGATGGTCTTCCTATGAGCAGGCGATCTAGCTAAGGATTAGATAGGATAGTGTTCCATTAAGCAAGCAATCCTAAAAAGGATTGGATGGCACTCCACTGAGCAAGCAACCTAACTAAGGATAGGATAGCACTCCTTTAAGTAGGCAATCCTAGAAAGGGATTGGATGACTCTCCATTGAGCAAGCGACCTAATTAAGGATAAGGCAGCGCTCTTCTGAGTAGGCGATCCTAGAAAGGGTTTTGATGAGTTTTGACAAAATGATTTGAGACTTGAGCTTGAAGGATTTTGATGATTCTTTGAAAATATTGTTCTTTGACAATTTTTTTTAAAAAGGTCCCATTTTTTTTGAAAGGTTTTTCTTTTTTCTTCCTTTTTTTTTTTGTTAAGAAATTAAAAACACTCTTCAATAAAAAATTGTGTTGCTAACAAGTAAGAAAGTCTTGAAAACTCTAAAGACCACAAATAAGGGGTCGGATTGCCCCTTACCCGTTGATCACTCATTTTCTTAGTCTTATTTCTTGGAGCATCATTCATGATCTTTGAACTTTTTTAGAAGCATTGATTTTCAACTTGAGATAAACAACCATTTGCGTTTTTGACAAAGCACTCAACTCTTCAATTTTCCACTAAGGGGATAGATATCATTACTTTAAATGTTTACTTAAACTAGACTTCCTTGCACTCTCATTGGTCTACTTTTACTCTCAACATCAATTCCAAAAATTGTAGCCTATCTTGTAAGTGGTACATTCTGGTCAATCAATAGGTCTTTTCTAGGTTTGCAATGTAAGGCTTTTGGTCAATGGTTTAAGTAAATGGATATCAATATACTTAGCAAATTTTGAAGAAATCATATGCAATCACTCTCAGGTTTATAAACTAAGAACCTCTAAGAGACTAAACATAGGCTTGCTCCATTTTCATACATAAATTTCGCTTAAGATAAATCCATTTCTATAGTCAAAAATAGTTTCATTATGGCTGGTATGGTAGGTAGGATCATACAATGAGGGCCTTGCTTTCAAGCTTAGGAATTGAAAGTATTTAGCCTTAGGATACCATCACAAGTTTAGACTTCAAGCTTTATTAGTAATTTGGCTATTCTTTGAAGGTGATCACCTTGCTAAAAACTTCAATCTTTTTTTTTTCACCTTTTTCTTCTTCTTTTTCTCTTTTTTTCTTTTTTTTTTTAATTTTTTTTATCAAGGTGGTCACCTTCTATTGTTGAGTTTTTCACTTAATAGGATTTGAAGCACAAAAAGGTAAGTTTAAGGTATATAAGCTTAGGAGGAGTGTATATGGCTTTAAAGTGCTTGGGAAAATTATATGGACTTGATGTGTCTGAATAAGGGTATGGGTCTGAGTGGGGTGTATATGGTTTGAAGCTCTTCTTCATTCTAAAGAAATTAAATTATCTATGACAATATTCACTCATGAATTGGCATAACTAAGGCAAACATAAGTTAGCCTACTCCTTTTCTCCAAATTAATGATATTAAACTCTTGATTGCCCTAGTTTGGGATAGTTACTAGTAAGGCTAATTTTAAGAAAAATCCCTTTAAAGTTCAAATGGGTTTGCAAGGGATAATTGTGTTTAGGGATGATGAAATGAATGCATAATATCATTTTGACATGTATACCAAGTTCAAGATGGGCCTCCTTTAAGGAATGTGCCTAATTACTCACCTTGATGGTGCTCAACTCTCACATGGGTCTAGGGGTTAGTGTTTAGGACATAGGTTACCTCTTCTCATCCTAAACCTTTTAAGTAATGTGTTATCATATCCTTAGGTGGAAAGTTTTAAGTTTCGAGTTCACATTTTCTTTATCCATTTTCACTTATTCAAAATGCCCCTATTTGAATTAAGCTAGCTTCATAGCATACAAAGACTAGAATACACATGAAAACTGCTTTATTCAATAATTCGTATCTATTATAAGCTCCAAAATGAAAGAAAATGCATGAACTAAAATTCTTCCCTATTTCTTGCCCCTATTTCTATCACCTCTTGGCCCATTCAACTAAATTGATCTTTCGGAGATATACTCAACTACTTCAAATGGCGAGTTACCTTATTAGATGATAGTTATAGACCCTTAATGCCTAATACTGGAATTTGTCTATTTGATGCTTCTTCAAAACCTAGGGAAGGAATACTACTACTAATTGACCTATCAGTCTCTAGAAATTTTGGTTGGATAATCTTGGCATCAATCAAATCTTGTACCTTATGCTTCAATCTTCAACAATCTTCATTAGTATGCCCCACATTGCCTATATGATAGTTACACCATTTGTTGGGGTCATAATCCCTTACCTTGTATTTCTTTGTTGGGTTTTTGCTTACTAGTAGTCCTACATCTCTCAATTGCTTGAAAACTTAGGCCATTGGAATCTTGAACTACGAAATTGCCTTCTCTTATTGTAGATGGGTTTGTCTTGATTCTAGGCTTTCCTAATCGGCACATTCACTCCTGCTTTCTCTTTTGTTGAATCAACTTCAGGCTTGGGCTGTAACTTCTTATTTGTATTAAGATATAAGTTTCCGAGCTATTTGAGTGCATAACCCATCACCATTACTGTGCTAGTGAGCCTTTCTTCATATTTCGCCAACTTTTCTTCTAGGGTAGCAACCTTTTCTTTTAGACCTTACTTGTAACATACCCCTTGGACTTGACCATTCAAATATGTTTTTGGTAACTTTTCCAATCCTTGTATCATGTTAATAATGGGCTTTATGTAGAATTTAGGCCTTGGATCCCTAACAAAGTCTAACTGGACCAATTTTTCATTAATCAAATCTTAAACTTTATTCTTCAACTCCTAGCAATGGTCAGTAGCATGCCTTTGCTAACCCATGTGGTATGCGCATTGCACATTAGGATTGTATTTCCAAGCTTTATACCTTGGTGTTGGAGTCTTAGGATGCAATAAACCCTCTTCTTTTAGGTAGTGATAGACTCGATACATAGGAATTAGGATATGAATGAACCTCCTTCTAGGTGATTTTTAGCTTAGCTTATTTTCCTTGAGCTTTGGATAAATGCTTAGGGCACTAGTCTTACATATCATAAGATTGGACATTGTAGTATTCATAGCGGCCTCTGAATCCAATAAAGCTGATCCCTTCCCTATCAATCTCCCCGCTATAATAGCATCTTCAATGCGACCACTAGTTGTAACTACATCTGCAAACATAAAAGCAGTATGTGTTAAGAGGTGATTCTAATAAGGTTTACCTAATGTATGGATAAATATGTTGATCAATTCATTTTTTGGCAATTGTACTGTAGCTTGAGTAGCTGTAGATCTCCATCTCTAGGCATACTCCTTAAAGTACTCGGTCGGCTTCATTTTCATGTTATTCAAATCCATCAGGGATGGAGCCACTTCTTCATTAAACTTGTACTGTTTATAAAAGGCTTGAGCTAGCTTATCCTAAGTATCAAGCTTAACTAAATCTTGTTGGGCATACCAAATCAACACCGGCCCTGTTAGGCTATCTTAGAATGTTTGAATCATCAACTGCTCATGTTTAGAGAATTGGGCCATCTTGCAAACATAAAGACTAAGGTGAAGTTTAGGACAACCTATTCCATCATACTTTTCAAAATTTGGTACCTTAAACTTCTTGGGTAACCTATGGTCCTTAAAAATGCAAACACTTCTCAAGCCCAGATCACTCTACACATCATGATCCTTGAAAACTCCCACTTTCTCTTCAATTTTCTAGAAGATTTCTTCTTCCATCTTCATCAATTTCTGCAACAATTCCTTCCTTAGGCCTTTGTTGCTATTGCTAGGCTCATGAACTAGCAACTCTTTAGACTTATCTGTCTCAGATGGTATGTCAATAAGCCCCTAAGCTTGGGTATAGGCTATAGCCTCAACATGTTTCTTGTGTTTGCTCAAAACTTCTTCTACTACGGTTATTCCATGTTCAAGAGCTTCGAACATCCTATTTTTGAGAATGAGTGTTATGGGCTTCAAGTTGGGCCAAACAACTTAAAAGGTAATATTTCAAAATTTGCAAGAATCCATTCTTGTTAGTAACACTACATTGGGTTTTTAGTTTTGAAAACCATTATTCTTTTATCTATTAAACTTTTATTGGAAAAAATAAAAGTCATGTTAATTTTATGTTATAGAAACCTAATACTGACATCGATGAATCTAAAAAAAATTGAAAATATTAGGATTGATAATTAAGGACATAGGATGATGATTATATTACAAGAATGATATGGAGAAGTGAAAATTATTTTACAATGAGAAACTTATTAAATAAATAACACAATGGTGATGACTCATGGAGAAAACTCTATCAAGACCGTGATAACTTAAGGGCTAAACATGAAGAATGAGAACTTAGACATTTGCAAGATTAATAACATTAAGATGGAAAATAATTCACAATGGAAATCTAATGATTAAATCTTTTTTTTTTATGTTTTTATTTTTGTATTTTGTTAGTTTCTAACAGTATGGTACATCTGGGGCGTTGCAATAGAAATCAACCAAGTAAATAATTATCATGAAACTAGTTTTTGATCATTAAATACCATTTCAAAATTTCTCATTTTAAAAAAATTTCCGAAAGCATTGAAAGAAAATTACAATTCCATAATAATTTGCACCATAGCTAACTTCCATAATTATATGCCCAAAAAAAATTTACAAGTTAATATAGAAGTTTTTCTTTCTCTTTTTTTTTTAACATTAGCACAGGGTTAATACTAATGATTTTGAGCATTTTATGTTAAATGTTATGTTACACAACCTATTATTGACGAAATAAAACAAAACCTACAAAATCCACATAAATTACAAAAGATAGGATATACAAATAAATACGCAAAATAAATGTTATACAATATGCTACACATACATGCAATGCAATAGGGTTGGTAATTAATAAATTATAAGAAGTATAATGAAGCCACAATCAAGGAGTAACCTTATATATAAGTAGGTTCGAAATAAGATTTTTTTTAAAAAATGATGCTCATAAATACTTATATATAAGGGTTACTGTTTTTTTTTTTAAATTAATTTCCCTTTTTTAAAAAAAATTTTGAACTGACCGTAAATTAATTGGGCTTTTCCTATAATTTAAAAAATAACCACCCCTTTTTTTGGAAATATGATGTAAGAGACTAGGATCTACGTTTCTTAAGCTTTGTAGCTCTAAGGCTTTCTAAGGAAAAACTTAGTAGGCAATATCGAAGCCTGAGTGGGCTCGTTTATCACCACCAAGCGGGGGTAAAAACACCAATGGCCTAAGGGTTACACAATGGTGGTTAGTTCTAAGTTCTTAAGGTAGCCTAAGTTTAACCACTTCTAAACATACGAATGATTATAAAAAAGAACCACCCCCCCCCCCCCCCTCCCAATTCCCTAAGAAGGCCCATTGGGCTAAGCTTTTTTTTCTTAAGGCCTGCATCACTAAAAAGCAATTCGTACAACTATAATACAAAAAAAAAAAATTAATAATAATAATACAAAAGCCCATCAATAATTTTTTAAATTTCACATGGTAAGCTTACTAGGCATCCCTAGTGGAGTCACCAATTTTGTCAAACCCTATTTTAGTTTCCTTAATTTAACTTATATTAAGCTCAACTCACTTAATATAAATTACTTGACATTGAACTAAGGAAAAGATATTTTTTTTGAATAAAAAAATTGAGTCGCCAACCAGTTCAATTAGTATAAAAATAAATTTGGATTTTTGGGTGAGAAAACCTTAATTTGACCACTAATATGTAGATATTCTAAAAAATTAATTTTTAAAAAATTAAACCAGGAAACTAGGTTTGAGGGCTAACATATTAAAACTAAGTCACCATGTAAAATTTTAAAAAATTAATTGGCTTTTATTTTTATAATTTTCCAAAAATACTAAAATTATACCTAAATGTACAAAAAATAACTAAGGTAATTTTTATTATTCATTATCATTATGAATTTTCAAGACAAGAGAAAACTTTTTTATTTTTTTATACGATTGCCCTGAATTTTCCTACATACCCGCCATTCGAGATCAAATCGGCTATAATTCTTTTTTTTTTTTTTAATTTTTAGTAAGTGGGTTATTTTTATATTGAAAACTGAGCTAGATTTACATATTTCATCAATTTATTATTTTAAGAAAATAAACCTAAAAAAATCTAATTTTTTCGAATTAAATAAAAAACCCTAACTAGTAGAATCTTTTTGAAAAAACTAAATCTAAGATTTTTTATTTTTCAGCACCACCATATGTCAAAATATATATTTTTTATTGAAAAAAAGATTTTTGAAAAAAAAAACCTTAATTTAACTAAATTTTATTAGAAAATAAAAAATTTACAATAAGAATAAACAAAAAAAAACCTACAATTAATCACAAAAATAGTTAATAAAGAAAAAAATAACTAATAAAGTAAATTACTAAAAATTAATGAAATAAATAAATAATAAAAAATTAATGAAAATTTACCTAGTGTCGAATCATGTCGGTGTTGGGCGGTGATGGTTGGTGGACTAAACGCTGTTGGGCAACGTTGGGCAATAGACTAGGCGAGAGACTAGGCAATAATAGGTGACGCTGGGTGGTGGACTAGGTGCTGTTGGGCAACACTAGGCGGTAGACTAGGTAAGAGATAAGGCGACGCTGGGCGAGAGACTGGGCAATGCTGGGCGAGCGACTTAGCGCTACTAAGTGACAAGCTGGGTGACACTAGCTGACAGGATGGACAAGGATGGGCGATAAGCTGGGTCCTGTTAGGTAACAAGCTAAATGACGTTGGGCAACAACTTAGGCAACAGGTTGGATGACGTTAGGCAAGAGCACGGGCAGTCATTGGGGTGATTGTGTGGTAGTGCTAAGGTAGTACTGTATGGTGTTGTGTGGTGGTGTTATGTGTGGTGGTGCGTGGTAATCGTATGGTGGCACGGTGGTGCTTGTGCGGTGTTTTGGGTAGGAATGTAATTAAAAGAAAAAACTGTCCCTAAAACCCCCGTCGATGTGCTATTTATAAGCTCAAAATTAAATCTTTCGTATCAAAGATACAAAGATTCGATTGCGATTCTTCTAAGATTTACCTTAGCTTCTAGAAACCTTAGTTATTTTAGGCTTTCTATTTCTTCCAAGGCCTAATCTGCTCTGCTACAATTTAGCCTAATAATTCCCTAATCTGATTTAAGTCCTTAAATTAGATGAATTTTATTATATATTGGTTTGACCAAAAATTAATTAAGCCCATATCGTCACCTAATTCGACAATCCAACTCAATTCAATTCAATACATCATGACTCAACTTGCTACAACTTAAATTGATTCGATTCAATATAATTAGACTTAACTCGACACAATACAACTTGATATGATTCTCTTTTTTTTCTTTTTACTTTCCTTTTTTTCTTTTTAATTTCCATTTTTTTATTGTTATTATTTTCTTTTTATTTTTCTACTTTTCTGTTTATCTATTAACTTGGCTCAATTAATAAAAAATTTACAAAATGAGGTGCCTACAATTAGTAAGCCTAGAGAGGCACGACTAGGTCCTTTAGATTGGTCCCAACTTAAGGTTACTAATCCACGAGAGAAGCTCCTACCTAGGTTAATGAGCCTACTGAGGCATGACCAGATCCTTTAGATTGATCCTAACTTAAGGTTACTAGTCCTTGAGAGACACTCCCACTTAAGATAGTGAGCTTAATGAGGTACGACTAAGTCTTTTAAATCGTTCCCAGCTTAAGGTTGCTAATCCTTGAGAGATGCTCTTGCTTAGGTTAGTGAGCCTAAAGAAGCATGACTAGGTCCTTTAGATAGATCCTAGCTTAGGGTTACTAGTCCTCGAGAGATGCTCTCACTTAGGTTAGTAAGCCTAGTAAGGCTTGACCAGGTCCTTTAGATCAATCTGAGTTTAAGTCTACTAGTCTTCAAGAGATGGTCTCACTTCGGTTAGTGAGCCTAGATAAGAATGACTGGGTTCTTTAGATTGATCCTAGCTTAGGGTTCTTAGTCCCCGAGAGACACTTTCACCTAAGTTAATGTCATTAGTAAGGTACGACGAGGTCCCTTAGATTGATCCTAGCTTTGGGTTGCTCATCCCCGAGAGATGCTCCCACCAAGATTAGTGAGCCTAGAGAGGCATGACCAAGTTCTCTAGATCGATCCTATCTTATGGTTACTAGTCCTTGAGCAATGTTCCCATTTGATTATTGTACTTAGAGAGGCATGACTAGGTCCTTTACATCAATCCTAGCTTAGGGTTACTAGCCTCCGAGAGAAGCTGCCGCCCAAGTTTGTGAGCCTAGTGAGGCACAACCAAGAACTTTAGATCAATCCCAACTTAGGGTGGCTAGTCCTCGAGAGACACTCCCATCTTGGTTAATGAGCTTAGTAAGGTATGATTAGGTCCTTTAGATCGATCCTAACTTAGGTTTGCTAGTTGCTAAGAGGCACTCCCGCCTAGGTTAGTGAGCCTAGAGTTGCACGGCTAGGTGCTTTAGATCAATCCTAACTAAGGGTTGCTAGTCTTTAAGAGACGTTCTTACCTAGGTTAATGAGCTTAAAGAGGCATGACCAAGTCCTTTAGATTGCTCCCAAGTTAACATTGCTAGTCTTCGAAAGATGCTCCCACCTACGTTAGTGACCTTAGTGAAGTACTTCTAAGTTCTTTTGATCGATCCCAACTTAAGATTGCTAGTCCTCGAGAAATGCTCTCACTGAGGTTAGTGAGCCTAGAGAGGCACGACCAAGTCCTTTTGATCAATCTTAGCTTAGGATTATTAGTCCCCAAGATACGCTCCTGGTTAGGTTACTGAGCTTAGGCAAGCATGACCAGGTCATTTAGTTCGATCCTAGATTAGTATTGCTAGTCCCCGAGAGATGGTCCTGCTTAGGTTAGTAAGCATAATGAGGCACGGCTAGGTCCTTTAGATCGATCCTCGCTTAGGGTTACTAGTCCCCAAGAGACACTCCCACTTTGGTTAGTGAGCTTAGTAAGGCACGACCAGGTCCTTTGGATTGATCATTGCTTAAGCTTGTTAGTCCTTGAGATGTGCTCTTACTTAAGTTAGTAAGCTTAGTATAGCACAACTAGGTTCTTCAGATCAATCCTAACTTAGGGTTGCTAATCCCTAAGAGGTGCTCTTTCCTACGTTAGTAAGCCTAGAAAGATATGACCAGGTCTTTTAGATCGATCCCAGCTTAGGGTTGCTAATCCTCAAGAGACACTCTCGCCTAAGTTAGTGAACTAAGTAATACAAGATCAAGTCCTTTAATTCAATCCTAGCTTCGGGTTGCTAGTCCTCTAGAAACTTTCCCACCTAAATTAGTAACCTTAGAGAGTTATGACCAGGTTCTTTAGATCTATCCTAGCTTAGGGTTACTTGTCCTCAAGAGATGCTCCCGCCTAGGTTAGCATAACTAGAGAGGTACAACCAGGTCCTTTAGATCAATCCCAGCTTGGGGTTACTAGTCTAAAGAGATACTCCTGCATATGTTAGTAAGCCTAGAGAGGTAAGGCCAGGTCCTTTAGATTTACCTTAACTTAGGGTTGCTAGTCCCCAAGAGACCCTCTTACCTAAGTTAGTGAGCCTAGTGAGTTACGACTAAGTCCTTTAGAATGATCCTAGCTTAGGGTTGCTAGTCCTTGAACAATGCTCCCACTTAGGTTAGTGAGCTTATCGAAGCATGACTAAGTGCTTTGGATCAATCTTAGCTTAGGGTTACTAGTTCGCAAGAGACATTCTTGCCTAAGTTAGTGAGCTTAGTAAAGCATGACTAGGTCCTTTAGATCAATCCCAGCTTAAGGTTGCTTGTCCCCTAGAGAACCTCCTACTAAGGTTAGTGAGCTTAATGAGCACAACTAAGTCCTTTAGATCAATCTCAAGTAAGGTTACTTGTCCCCAAGAGATGCTCCTGCCTAAGTTAGTGAGCCTAGAGAGGTTCTACTAGGTCCTTTAGATCGATCCCAACTTAAGGTTACTACTTCCCGAGAAATACTCCTACCTAGGTTAGTGAGCTAAGAGAGGTACAATTAGGTCCTTTAGATCGATCCTAACTTAAGGTTCCTAGTTCCTAAGAGATGCTCTCGCCTAGGTTAGTGAGCTTAGTGAGGTACAACCAAGTCTTTTGGATCGATCCCAACTTAGGGTCGCTAGTCCCTATGAGATGCTCTTGCCTAGTTTTATGAGTTTAGTGTGGTACGAACAAGTCCTTTAGATCAATCCCAACTTAAGTTTGCTTCTCCCTTAGAGATGTTCTTGCCAAGGTTAGTTAGCTTAGTGAGGTACGACTTGTTCAATTAGATCAATCCTAAGTTAAGGTTGCGTATCCTTGAGAGACGCTCCCACCTAGGTTAGTAAGCCTAGTAAGGTACGACTAGGTCCTTTAGATCAATCTCAGCTTAGGGTTGTTACTCTATGTAAGACACTTCTGTATAGGTTAGTGAACTTAGAGACATAGGACTAGGTCCTTTAGATCAATCCCAGCCTTGGGTTGCTAGTCCCCGAGAGACCTTCTTGCTTAGGTTAGTAAGCTTAAAGATGTACGACCAAGTCCTTTAAATTGATCCCAACTAAGCATTGCTAGTCCACGAGAGATACTCCCGCCTAGGTTAGTAAGCCTGGTGTTGCACGACTAAGTCCTTTATATCAATCCCAACTTTGGGTTGCTAGTCCCTAAGAGACCCTCCCACCTAGATTAGTGAGCCAAGGGAAGTATGACTAGGTTCATTTTAGATCGATCCCAACTTTAGGTTGCTAGACCTTAGGAGCCACTCCTGCCTAGGTTAGCATACCTAGTGAGGCATGACTAGGTCCTTTAGATCAATCCCAGCTTAGGGTTTCTAGTCCCCAAGAGATACTCTTGCCTAGATTAATGAGCTTAATGAGGCATAACTAGGTCCTTTAGATCGATCCTAGCTTTGGGTTGCTAGTCTCTATGAGGTACCCTTACCTAAGTTAGTGAGCCTAATGAGGCACAACTAGGTCGTTTACATTGATGTTAGCTTAGGGTTACTACTCCCCGAAAGACGCTTTTGCTTAGGTAAGTGAGCCTAGAGAAGCACAACTAGGTCCTTCAGATCTATCATAACTTAGGGTTGCTTGTCCCCAAGAGACACTCCTGCCTAAAGAGGCACGATTAGGTCCTTTAGATCGATCTTAACTTAGGGTTGCTAATCTCAGAGAGACACTCTTGCCTAGGTTAGTAAGTCTAGAGAAGCATAACTGGGTCCTTTAGATCGATCTCAACTTGGGGTTCCTAATCTACAAGAGACACTCTTGCCTAGGTTAGTAAGCCTAGTGAGGTACAACCAGGTCCTTTAGATTGATCCCAGCTTAGGATTAGTAGTCCCCGAGAGATGGTCCCGCTTAGGTTAGTAAGCATAATGAGGTACAGCCAGGTCCTTTAGATCGATCCTCACTTAAGGTTGCTAGTCCTAGAGAGACACTTCCACTAAGGTTAGTGAGCCTAGAGAGGCATGACCAGGTCCTTTAGATCGATCCTAGCTTAGGGTTGTGTTGTGACCTATGACAAAGAACAAATAAGGCCGGTTGTTGGATGGGTCTGAGTTTGAAAAAAGCTCGAAAAAGATTAATGGTGAAAAGTACGAAAGGGAAAAAATGAAGAATGAAATACTAAGCAAAATCTACAAATAGGTCCAGAGGATATGACACACTAATGGAACTTCCAAGGACTCACGACACAATTTGATATGATGCATGAATTGGTCCTATGAGGTTACTTGCCACCTAACCTTGCTTAAAGGTAAGGATAAGAGTGATTGTCACATCTCGGCATAAGACAGGATATACCATCACACAAGTATACCTATTGAAAACTTAACTCAACCTACTCATTCATCAAAAGACAACTTTGTTTACATAATAAAGGGGTTGCTATATCGAAGTTCAGCTGAATATTTTATTACAACTTATGTATACAACATAATATTTACCTCAAAATATGAACCAACTTTTTCCTTTATTATCCTCATAGTAATAGGATCTTTGACCTAATACATGTTCCATACAACAGTCGCTGACTCAAACTTATGCTTTCAGTATATATATCGCCCTTAAGTATTGGGCCCTTTACAATATAGTTAACCTAAGGATAAAACATTTTATCCCCTCAACTACTAAAGTTGAGTGAGAATAGATAACAAACAACATAATATGGACAATATGATAAACAATATTGAATATTACAACTAAAACATATCAATCATAACTTACAAGTTCAACTTTACATATGCATTCGCCCAATCAAGCCCTTACTGCCAATGATGCAACATGCTATGCTCATGCACGTGGTATGCATCGGTATTGATATCTTATGCCCTCCAATTCCTCATCCGATTAGTCGACATAACCGAACATCTAGATACAATGTCTAGGAATCTAGAGTAACAAGGAGATACTTGGGAGTAGGACACCCACCAAATTGGACTACACTTTGTAGTCTACCATTTCTAAAATGGGCAATAAGGAGCTGTTTGGGAGTAGGACCTCTAACTTTACAAAATTAGACTACATACTATAGTTCACAAAATCAAAGTAGCAACACTACCAAATTAGACCACATAATGAGTCTACTAAATTTGACTATCAAAATAGTCATAATGTTTGGGAAATGCAATCTATATGCTTCCAAAAACTGAGTTCATAAAGCATGCTTTTTTAATTATCATTTGGAAGCCTCATTTTGAAATTTCTAACCCGTAGGTCCCTTTTTGTGCCATGTCGTACTATGCCATGATATGCAATAGCAACTCAAGAATATCAATCGATACAGTCAATCTTTAAGTTTTCATCTTAGTGATCTGATTATGGTTTTCGAACTCTCCCTAGTAGAATTCTAGTATCTTACTTAGGATTTACTTAGGTGAACACCCAGAAGATTGGGTTAGATCACTCAACTTCCCTAGTTAACATGATCAATTGTAAGCATAAATCATCACTCAACATAGCCATATAACAATTTAACCAAAATACAGTTATTGTCATTCAAAATCACTACACCAGCACCCATTATAGTAGCATATCAATTCACTCAATATATATCCATATTTAACCAACATAGCATCAAATGACACATAGTGTTATGAGTAGCGATATATCTATTCTAAGCATGGGTTAGATCCATTTACCTAGGCTTAGCAATAGTGCAATATCTTATACATTGTGACGTGGTCCTTCCTTACTTATCACACCAATGAAAATATGACACAATCTTCAAATCAAGTGTAGGTTGAACTCAAACTATTATAAGGTTTCATTTCTGCGTTTTTAAACTTCATTTGATTGTATCTTACTCATTTATTATCTGATTTTAGTAAAATTTATATCATTACGATCATTATTTCAAGTGCTATTGATATATATTAAGAGTTAAGACTAATCAACAATACCATATATCCAAAAATACCTTTTCGTATTACGACTCGATCGTACGCTATCCTAACTCCATAATTGACTCGAGTAACCTTTAGTATTAAACTAAAAACCTGAAAATCATACTTTCCAAACTTGTCCAGCAAAACTTATTATACCCCAAAGTGCTCATTTGACATAGATTTAATAAACTAGTTACTATATTACATATTAAGCTAATATATAAGTTCATACTAGGAAAATACATAATAAATAGTATACGAGCCCAATTAATTTCATGAAAAATTCTATAGACTTAAAAAAAATATGTAGTTTAGTTATTGATCATCAATTACACTAAATTGGCTATTATCGTTTTTTACAAAAATAGTGGTTTTTGTTCGAAATTATAGAAAATTAAGGAAAATAAATAAATTTTTGAGTGAGATAAAAATTAAATATTCCAAATATCATTATAAACATCCAAAAGTGTAAACTTGCATGGCTCATTCATTAATTTCATAAAAAACTAATTATTTCAATAATTCGGTAAAATTGGCGGTTTTATTCAAAATAATTATAAAAAATAGTAAACATGAGGATTTTCAAAATTTATTGTTATTGAAATTTAATACATTATATAAGTGTTTTATACAAAATTTTTTAGGCTGAAGTAACATTATTTAATATTTTGAAAATTTTATTTAAAATTTGTTCGAACAGAGTACTTTCTTAAGAAAGTACCATAAATCAATGTTATTTTAATAAAATAAAATTATCACATGAATGTACATGTAAAATAATCTAGGGAAACCAAATTTCATAATTTTCTATGTTAATTTGATATTTTTAGGGAATTAATAAAAATCAGGCAATAAAATTTAACTCATCGGTGCATGGTGCTCCAGCCACCCTCCAACCACCACCTTATGTCAACCCACCTTCTCTCTCCACCACAACTTTAAGTCCCAAGTGTCTCCTTGTTATGTTACTTATAGCTTTAAGAACCGTAATTCACCATATTTTCCTAATATTTTCTTTTATTTTTTCTGAATTTTATAAAATTATGTTCTTATGTTTTCAGGTTTACAAAATATTAGAAATGTTGTTTAGAGCCCTATAGGATTTTTGCATGTAAAAAGTAAAATTACGCATGTCAATTTCACACTTTCGTATGCGCCATGTGTCATTTTCTAGTTAATTAAGTATTGGCTCATTATTTCCAATTAATACCAACTTGACACATCATTTGATGACTCATCCATGCAATTTTTTATTAATTTTCCATTATTTTACCTTATTTTAATAATAATTTTTTATTATATATATGTATTTAATACATATAATGCATATCACATGTAAATACATGTATATTATGTATAGTTCAACTTTATTTATTATTTCTGTAAGTTAATTAACTTATCTCTAATATCTCGCTATATTTAAAACTCAAATTTTTTGTTTTCGATAATTATCGGCTTTTAGCGGTAAATTAACGTTTTTCTTAAATTAATATTTTTATATAGCTTATTTTGAGAAAATGACTTTACTTGAATTACTTTATTTAACTTTTCTAACTTTATTGTGAAATTTAAAATAAAACAGATATTATAGCTTGGCAACCTAAATTTAGGAGGTCAGATCCTAGAGTTATTGAACTAGTTGGAAAAAACTTAGGGTATTACAGTGATGCTGAGTGTAAACAAACAGTGTTCATGCAAGGAAGAAAAAGTACTCAAAGAGTGCATGTTAAGAATGATCTGATGTTATCACAGTTACAAGTACAATGATATTTATTCCAATAAGTTAAGGTAACCTGCCTAAAAAGGAAAAGACAAAAAGGGCATTTTCTATGGAAGTAGTGTACATGATGCAAAAGGGTAAAAAATGAATATATAAGATAAACAATCAATGGTGTAATGGATTCTGCACATGGTTCTATATACGTGGTGATACTACATTGGCTAGGTTGTTAGAAGATGTGGACAAAAAATACAAACAAATGGGCTTACCCGAGTAGGGATGACTCAATCAGTCTAAACTCTCTCTCTTGGCTTTTCAGCAAGGAAGATGCTAAGTAATTGGTCGGCTCAACACTAAAAAGTAATCATCAACTCGGTATACTACAGAAAAATGGGCAGTCATACAAAATGGCATGAAGGGTGACTCAATAGAGAAGTACTCGGCCTTGGTAGGGGTTAACTGGAGTAGAAGGATTCGTCGTGTCAACCCCTCTAATCCTTAGGCTCAACTGTAGGTCAGAGATCCGGTAGCCTGATTTCCATCATTCCCTCCTAGTTGTTTTGGATTTGGGATCAAATCCGAATGGTGTTCGCTTAATTTTCCATCAGGGTGATATAGACTAAGTTCAGTAATGTTGAAGGCATAAAAAACCCCATAGTCTTCGAGCAATTCTAACCTGTCGGCATTGTCATTGATTTTCTAGTGGATTCTGAAAGGTCCTTTCTATTCTTGTAGATAATTTGTTCCTCCTCTTGTTCGGGAATTACTCCTTCCTAAAGTGTACTAAGTCTCCTAGCTGAAATTGTTTAGCTGACTTACCCTTAGTCTTTTCTTGCATTCCTTTAGTAGCTTAGTTAATGTGCTAAGTGACCCTATCATAGATTTGCTAAAGGGATTGTGCTTTAGCTGTTGCGTTAAGGTACTCTTGCATTGGTATTGGTATAAGGGCATAGTCAAGGGGCAACTTAGGATTGAATCCATAGACTACCTCGATGGGAGTCTGCTTAGTGGTGTCATGTACTGTTTGGTTATAAGCAAACTCAACCATTGGTAGGCAGATGTCCCAATGAGCCAAGTTCTTACCTACTGCAGCTTGGAGCAGTGAAGAGTAATTTGGTTCCCAACTGATGACATAGGGTTCATTAGAAATGGTTTAAGACTACCTCGAGGGGTTGCCCCCAACTTAAGGCATAAAGCACTACATTGACTTAGTACTCGGTGTTGTACTATCGAATAAGCCAGCTTATTGAATGAATCCCAAGCAGGCTTCTAAGTTCCAATGTTAAGTCAATGAGTTTTTGGAGAGAGGTTATGTAAGAGAAAGTCTCGACCCTTATGCTGTACCTACACTTCTAGTGTTGAAGAAGGATGGAACCTAGCAGATGTATGTAGACAGCCGAGCTATAAACAAAATCACGATCAAATATAAATATCCGATCTTAAGGCTACGAAACATGTTGGATGAACTGAGTAGGGCCAAGATTTTCAACAAGATTGATCTAAATCCTAGCTACCATCAAATCTGCATGAGATCGAGCAACGAATGGATGGTCATGCCCTTTAGCTTATCGAATGCCCTAAGCACTTTCATGAGACTTATGAACCATGTGTTGAGACATCTCATAGGGAAGTATGTCGTGGTGTACTTTTACAACATCCTTGTCTGTAATGATGACATGTCAAGTCATTGTGAACACATCAGAGTAATCTTAAATATCCTCCGTACTGAGAGACTATTCAGCAATTTAAAGAAATGTTGTTTTTACTTGGAAGAAGTGGTATTCTTAGGCTATGTAGTCAATGGATGAGGCTTATGAGTTGACGATAAGAAGATCTAAGAAATTTTCAAGTGGCCAACTCCTACTACTTGTACTGATGTGAGAAGTTTTCATGGACTAGCTTTGTTTTATAGAAGATTCATCAAGAATTTCAATACCCTCACTATGCTACTTACTAATCTAATGAAGAAGAACACCAATTTTTTATGGGGAGAAAGGGAGGAGAGAAGTTTTGCTGAGATAAAAGAAAGGTTGACTTCTACCTCGATGTTAGTACTACCTAACTTCGATAAAATTTTTTAGCTGGAATGCAATGCATTGGGCATTAGAATAGGTACTATCCTGATGTAGGAAGGCTAACTAATTGCCTTCTATAGTAAGAAGCTTCGAGGACCACAGCTTAACTATTCCATGTATGACAAGGAACATTCAGTACTGATCCGAGCAATGCAAGTCTAGCAACATTATTTATTATCGAGAGAATTTGTCTATGCTGACAATGAATCATTAAGGTACCTCCAAAGTCTGACCAAGTTGTCGAAGTGGCTAGCAAAATAGGTTTAATTCCTTGAAGGATTCAATTTTGTGATAAAGTACAAGCAAGAAAAGAGTAACGTAGTTGCAGATGCTCTTTTAAGGAGACATGCACTTTTATCAGAACTGTAGATTAGACTATTTAGGTTTGTGAATATCAAAGAACAGTACTCCGAGGATCTACACTTTGGATCCATAATTTCGCAATGCATGGATGGGAGGATAGTGGATGAGTATCATGTGGAGGATGGTTACTTGTTTCGAAGCAAAAAAATTATGCATGCCAACTTATACATTGAGGGAGCTACTAGTTAAGGAAGCCCACAGAGGAGGTCTCTTTAGACATTTTGGGGAAAAGAAGACTTGTGAACTGATAAATGGCCAATTCTTCTAGCCAAGAATGAGGAAAGATGTGCACCAATTTGTCGAAAGCTATGCCTATGCAAGAAGGCCAAGTGCTAAGCCGAGTAAGGGAAAGCAATGCCCCTACCTATTTTGATGAGGTCGTAGACTAAATTTAGTATGGACTTTGCTTTCGGATTGCTGCAAACTACTCGAGGCAAAGATTCTATAATGTTACACTTCGTGCCCTATACCAAGACTAACGACTCTTCGACTACTGCTTCTCTTTTCTTGATGGAGATTGTACAGATACACAGTGTGTTGAGTAGTATAATCTTCAATAGAGACCTAAAGTTCTTGAGTCATTTCTAGAGAACTTTGTAGCATTAGCCGAGAACCAAATTATTCTTCAGTACCTTATGTTACCCCTAAACTGATGACCAAATAGTGGTGGTTAATCGTATTTTAGGGTCATTGCTCCGAGCTACAATATGCAAGAACTAGGCTGATTGGGATGTCTACCTACTAGTAGTCAAGTTCACTTATAACTGAATAATACATGACACCACTAAGCAGACTCTCTTCAAGGTAGTCTATGGGTTCAATCTTAAGTTGCTCCTTAACAATGCCCCAGTACCAATACCCGTACAAGAGGACCTTAACATAATAGATAAAGCACAATCCCTTCAGCACATCTATAATAGGTTTACTCGATACATTGACTAAGCTGCTAGAAGCATGCAAGAAAAGACCAAGGATAGAACAACTAAGTGATTTAAGCTAGGAGACTTGGCATGGCTATACCTCCATAAGGAACGGTTCCTAAATAAGAGGAGGAACAAATTATCTGCAAGAGTGGAAGGACCTTTCAGAATCCTTTAGAAAATCAATGACAATGCCTACAGGTTGGAATTGCTCAAGGACTATAGGGTTTTTGACGCCCTCAACATTACCGACCTCAGTCCATATCACCATGATGGAGAATTGAGCAAACACCATTCGGATTTAATCCCAAATCTAAAACAACTCGGAGGGAATGATAGGAATCAGGCTATCGAACCTTTGACCCATAACTAAGCCCGAGGACTAGAGGGGTTAGCACGACGAATCCTTCTATTCCAACAAACCCCCACCGAAGCTGAGCATTTTCTTGCTAAGTCACCCTTCATGTCGTGCCATATAACCGCCTAGTTTTCTATGATATACCGAGTTGATGATTACTCTTTAGAGTTGAGTTGACCAATTACTTGGCATATTCCTTGCCAAGAAGTTGAGAGATAGAGTCTGGATTGACTAAGCCATCCCTGCTTGGACAAGCTCATCTATCGTAGTTCTTGTTTGCATCTTCTAATGGCCTTGCTAATATAGCATCACCACGTGTATAGTATCATGTGTAGAATCCATTGCACCAATGATTGTTTTTTTTTATATTCGTTTTTACCCTTTTGTATCTTGTACATTACTTCCTTAGGAAATGCCCTTTTTGCCTTTTCCTTTTTAGGCAAGTTACCTTAACTTATGAGTATAAATACTCTTGTACTTTTAACGAATATCAGACCATTCTTAATATGCACTCTTTTAGTACTTTTTCTTGCTTACATAAACAGTATTTGTTTACTCTTGACATTACTCTTATCCTTTTCCTTAAGTAAGGTTAAGTGGTGAGTAACCTTACCGAACCAATTCATGCGTCATATCGAATTGTACTATAAGTCTTCGGAAGTTCCATTGGTGTATCTTATCTTCTGAAGCTTTTCATAGATTTTACATATTGTTTTGTTCTTTGTTTTTTCCCTTTCGCACTTTTCCCCATTAATCCTTTTCAAGGTTTTTGTAAGCTCGAACCTATCCAATAACTAGCCTTATTTGTTCTTAGTCACGGTTCGCAATACACTCCTGCCTTGGTTAGAGAGCTTAGTAAGGCATAACCAGGTCCTTTAGATCGATCCTAGCTTAGGGTTGTTAGTCCTCGAGAGATAGTCCCACTTAGGTTAATAAGCCTAATGAGGTACAACCAAGTCCTTTAAATTAATCCCAGCTTTGGATTACAAGTCCCCAAGAGAATCTCTCGCCTAGATTAGTGAGCCTAAAGAGGTACAATTAGGTTCTTTAGATTGATCCCAACTTTGGGTTGCTAGTCCTCGAGAGACGCTCTCATCTAAGTTAGCATACTTATAGAGGTACGACCAAGTCCTTTAGATCGATCCTAACGTAGGGTTGCTAGTCTTCGAGAGATGCTCCCACTTAGATTAGTGAGCCTAAGGAGGTACAACCAAATCCTTTAGATTAATCCCAGCTTAGGGTTGCTAGTCCTTGAGAGATGCTCCCACTTAGGTTATTGACCTTAGAAAGGTACAACTGGGTACTTTAGATTGACCATAGCTTAAGGTTGTTAGTTATTGAGAGACAATCCTACTTAGGATAGTAAGCCTTGTAAGGTACAACCAGATCCTTTAGATTGATCCTAGCTTAGGCTTGCTATTCCCTAAGAGACACTCCTACCTAGGTTAGTAAGCCTAGTGAGGCACGACCAGGTCCTTTTGAACAATCCCAGCTTAGGGTTGCTTGTCCTTGAGAGATGCTCTTACCTAGCTTAGTGAACCTAGTGAGATACGACCAGGTCCTTAAGATCAATCCCATCTTAGGGTTCCTAGTCTTTAAGAGACACTTTAACCTAAGTTAGTGAGCTTAAAGAGGCACAACTAGGTCCTTTAGATTGATACCTACTTAAGGTTATTATTCCCCAAGAGATACTCTCGCTGAAGTTAGTGAGCCTAGTGAAGCATGACTAGGTCCCTTAGACTAATCCTAACTTAGGGTTATTAGTCCTCGAGTGATGCTCCCTCTTAGGTTAGTAAGCCTAGTGAGGCATGACCAAGTCCTTTAGATCAATCCCAGCTTAGAGTTGCTAGTACTCGAGAGTTGCTCCTGCCTAGCTTAGTGAGGTACGACTAAGTCTTTTAGATTGATCTTAGCTCTAGGTTACTACTCCCTATGAGATGCTCCTGGCTAAGTTAATGTACTTAGTGTGGCACGACCAAATCCTTTAGATCGATCCTAACCTAGGGTTGCTAGTCCTCAAGAGACACTCTCACCTAGGTTAGTGACTTTAGAGAATTATGACTAGGTTCTTTAGTTCAATCCTAACTTAAGGTTACTAGTCCCCAAGAGATGCTCCTACCTAGGTTCGTAGGCCTAGTGAGGTATGACTAGTTCCTTTAGATTGATCCAAGCTTGGGTTTGCTAGTCCCTAAGAGATGCTTCTACCTAGGTTAGTAAGCTTAGTGAAGCACGATTAGGTCTTTTGGATCAATGCTAACTTAGGGTTACTAGTCTCAAAGAGATACTATTGCCTAGGTTTGTGAGCTTAATGAGGCACAACCAGGTCCTTTAGATCGATTAAAGCTTAGGGTTGCTAGTACTTAAGAGATGCTCTTACCTAAGTTAGTGAGCTTAATGAGGCACGACTAAGTCTTTTAGATCGATCCCAGCTTAAGGTTGCTAGTCTTTGAGAGATGCTCTTTCCTAGGTTAGTGAGCATAGGGAGGCACAACTAGGTCCTTTAGATTGATCCTAACATAAGGTTACAACTCCTCGTGAGATACTCCTAGCTAAGTGATGAACAACCAACCATTGGTTTTATTACTTGCATACAGCTTTGAGGACTACAATCCCTTACTTGAAAAATTCTCTCTTAGTAACCTGTTGATGACATGAAAATTTACACCGAAGGAAGGTGGCTAAACTCCTTATGCTCCTCGCATTGTCATACTATAATTTATGCTCTTAATAGTGATGATGTTGACCATTCCTTGGCTAAGGACCCTATGTCGAGTAATCTGACCAGTTGCTGTCAAGAGGTTCTTGTTGAGTAACGAAAGACTTACCTATTGATCGAGTAGTTTTCTCTCGACATGCTATCATCTCTCTTGTTAAGACCCATTTATTGTTGCAACATCTTGATCCCTTTCGCCTATTGTACTTTGAGAATATTCATATGAGACTAATGTTACATCGCTACCTGTCCACTTTATCTGACATTGCACCACTTTTCCCTTTTTGTCTTTTGTCCTTTTTACCCTTTTTTATATGTACTAGGAATCCCCTTATTGTATATATTTTTTTGTAATTTTTTTATTTATAATGTTTCCCTAGGGACTTACTATAAATAATCCCTTTCTCTTGTAAGCCAAAGATAACTTATATTTTTAATATTGAATATTCTATTCTTATGAGACAATCCTCTCCAAGTCATCTTTCATACACTCTTATCTAATCTTACTAAGTAGCTCAGGATTAGTGGCGGGTGGACCTTAGCATCAACTTATGTATCATATCAAATGAGGTGTCAAGTTGTGTTGTGTTCGTTGGTGAGTCACATACTTTAAGCAGCTTCACATCCGCTACTCTTGTTCATTTGTCGACCATTTCCTTCTCACTTTCTTCGATATTTCGGATGACCTATTTTAGCCAGATTTGCCACGATAAGCCTTAGTGATAACTAAGCTCCTAGGTATATCATATAATTTTCTTGGTATCACAGCTTGAGGTTAAGACCGAGAGTTGTGTAATGATAGTTAGTCTACTGTTCGATATATTTGTATGTATATTGAAAGCATCTAAGTGAAGTGTCTTTGCTGAAGCTTTGTGTTGAGAATGTCAAACCCTAGTGTGTAGGGAGAGATTAAGGATGTCAAGAGTAATGCTTATGGTCATAGTTGAGTTGCCCAATAAACACTATGTACAACTAATGAACAGATACAAGATCTTGTTGCTATTGTTGTTAACTTGGCTGTCTTAATAAACAAGGTCTTAAAGACTGGACTACATGAGAGAGTGGCTAAGTAGGGCCGAGAACTGAGAGATAGGCTAAGGAGGTAGATGAACGAGTGAGCTCCAAAAGCCTTTCTAGTGAACCAAGCACCACCACGACGTGCCAATAGAGTTGTGAGGAGAAGGTCAAAATTGGATGAAGTAAAAGAGTGTGAAGAAGAAGAACACTAATATGTTGGGATTGATGAGCGTGAGTTCAAAGTGTCGAGAGGTGCCAAACATCTTAAGGTACAAATTCTATGCTTCAATGGGTTTGGTAGTGTAGATGACTACCTGGACTGGGAAGAGAAGATTGAAAAGATATTGGACTTCTATGATTATGAAGATGCTATCTACATTAGAGTGGCTGCATTAGAATTTTCTAGATATGCAGTAATGTGGTGGAAGAAGCTATAGAATGTTCACTTGAGCACCTAACATGTGGTCCAAACATAGAACGAGATGAAGAGAGTTTTGAGAAGTAGGTTCATTGCCAAACACTACGAACAAGACACTTTTTGACAATTCCAAGACTTGAGGCAAGGTAATAGATTTGTAGATGATTACGTCTGAGAGTTTCAGTTGCTCATGATATGATGTGATGTCAATGAGCTAGAGACCTGAACTGTAGGACGGTTCATCTCTAGACTACGAGCTAAAATTGGTAACACCATAGAGCTATAGGGCTTCAAAACTCTAGATGAAACCATCCATGTGGCCTAGAGAATTAAAAGGTAATGGCAGAATTAGGTTAGCTGAATGTCGAGTAGTCGAACATTGATACTAAATAGGAGCGGCCTACCAAGCTAGCTAATGAATGATAGAGTTTCAAATAGTTCTGAGGTAGAATGCTAAGATCACATGCTAAGCTGACCAAATAAGGACCGAGGTAAGAGCAAGACTAAGAGCCTAAGATTCAAAGAGACCAAGGTTAGAGTTCAAGGAGGAAAACTTAAGAAATCAAATGTTTTAAATCCCTTAGCTACGGACACATAGGTAGTCAATGTCTAAACTACTGAGTCATGACCATAAAGGGAGACAAGCCCCAGTTTGAAGTAGAAAGTGTGAGTGAAGGAGACGAAGAAGTGGTAATTGATCAAATGCTGAAAGATTTTGAGGAAGATCTCGATGCCGTGATACCTCTTAAGGGTAGAGTCGAGTATTGTTTTGTAGTTTAACGATCTCTAAGTACTTTTGTGGCTAATGAGAATGAGTAAAGAGAGAATCTCTTTCATACGAATTACCGAGTGAATGGTAAGCTATGCACTACGATCATTGACGGAGGGAGTTGTACCAACATCATCATGCAAGGGGTAGTTAAGGCCATGAAATTGCCAACCCTTCCAAACCTCAAGCCATACAAGATTCATTGGCTTAACAAGAAAGGAAGACTATATGTTTCCGAGCAAGCTAGAGTACCAATTACTATTGGTGATAGGTACAAGGACGAGGTGTGATAAAGGCATATTTTTCATATTTTAAAGTAAAAATTAAGATAGAATTATTATTGATTTCATAGAAATCATTAAGAATTGGTACTTAATTATTTTCATTTGGACATTTCAAGAATTAAAGGACTCAAGAGTGGAATTATGAATGATTTAGAGGAATTTTACGCAAATAAAAAAAGTCCAAGTCAACATGTGTAAGTTGGAATTGAAGGCAGCTGGCCTACAAGTTACATCGGTAGCCCTTGATGTCTATACCTCCAACTTTGATGGCTATGTTGACTACCTTGCACTTACACCACCGACCTTCATGAAAAAAGAGAGTTACATGAGTCAACTCTAATTTTTCTTATAAATAGATTATGTTTCACTGTTTAGAGGAAAAGGTTTTTTTAGAAACTCTTGAACATACTTTCCTTAGACTTAGAAAGTCGTAGATTAATCTTTAGTTAGTTCTTAAAGAATTCTTTGGGAGAATTACTTTGATCATTGAGAAGAATTTGCTTTTCCTATGGAGATTAAGTTGAAGTTAAAATTAAAGATTATATTTTTCAATATAGAATTGGTGACATCTATTTTAATTATTCTTATGCAATTCTATGAATTACATATGCTTTCAATTATGAATTTCTTTGCAGTTTCAATTAGTATTTGTGTATTTGTTTCCAAATCCATGGCTAGTTAAATTTATTTGTAGGAATTGATCAAACCCTAGATAGCTAAGATGATGATTGTGTTCATGTTATAAGATTAAGAGATATATGGATGATTCATGATTACAATTTTTATAATTTCAATTATAGTTGTTCAATTGATTATAATTGTTATAAACTCTAATGATACGAGAGTTGATATAGGGTTTGTTAGAAATTCTTAGTTAATTTGATTAATCAATATGGAAGTAGAGTTAATTGAATTAATTAGAAATTATCTAGAAATTAATGTGATATTCGGCGATTAATTATTCACTAAGACATTAAGGATAATTGATTTAGGATGTTAGACAGTCATAGTATCGGGAGATATATGATTGTAATTTAAAGACTATTGTTAATTGGAAGATGCAGGAGCTGACTAATTAATTAGGAGTTTAAATCCTTAGGTTTTAAGGTATAATAATTTCACTTGAATGATCATATAGCTATTAATCTATATAACAAAATAACAATTTGGTTGTCATAATTTAGAGTGGATTTTGTTTTCCCACAATTCTCAATTGATTGCTTAATTTTAGATTTTTCATAATTATTTTCTTTTCAATAGTTTTAGAGTAATTAATAGATTAATTAATTTAATTTTGATTGCCTGAATATTGATAAAAACTAGCATAGGATTAATAATTCTTTTAGTCCTAGAAGGATCAATAACCTTACTTTCTCTATATTACTTGATTCTGACCCAATATACTTATTGGAGTATTCATGATTTATATATATTAAGTGAATCAAGTTTTTGGCATTGTTGTTGAGGAGTGGAAATATTAAACCTTTTAGTTTTGTTGGTAATTTAGGTACAGTTGACGACATATATTATTTTTGTTCTCCTTGTAGGTATTTTATGCACAAGAGTAGAAGTGTTGAAATTTTACCACTAGATTTAGAAATAAAGCGCACTTTACATCAGTTGAGATGAGAGAATAGAAGAAGGATAGAAGAAGTGGCAGGTAACAAGGGTAATAATTAGATATGAGGAGTTTCACAAGTACTACGAGATTATATAGTACCTACGGTGATGGGTTCGGCTATAAGGAGGCCCACTATTTAGGCCAACAACTTTGAGTTGAAGCTATCCCTTATTTAGATGGTTCAGATGAATCAGTTTGGAGGATATCCCAATGAAAGTCCTGATGAGCATATTGCAAGATTCCTTTAATACTACAATATAGTGAAGATGAATAATGTGACTTTATGAAGCGTGGGAGAGATTCAAGGAGGCAATAAGAAAATGCCCACATCAATGCTTTCCAAACAATCTCCTGATTGAGATCTTCTATCTCAGTTTAGATGAGACATTGAGGTCCCTAGTTGATGCTAGAGCTGGATGTGCTCTGATGGGTAAGATATAACGAAGCAAGTGCATTGATAGAAGAGATGGCCTCCAGTACACATAACTAGCAAAACAAGAGAAGTAAGATAGGAGTGGCAACAACCAGTGACAATAACACTGTATCTCAATTAATAGCTCAGATTGCAACTCTTACTACTCAGGTAAGTAAACTTACCTCAATATAGTCTTTTAAAGCTAACCTATTATTTTCTATGAGTTATGTTTAAGACCACATTTGACTCTTGAGTGCTTAATTGGGAATCACTTAGCTCCAACTAGTAGAGAATAGGTGAATTTTGTCAACAATTTTCAACGCAGCAATCAAATACCATAGTTGAATACATATAATCCTAGGTGACATAGTCACCTAAATTTTTCATGGAGAAATGAGAACAATGCATTCAAACCACCACCTAGATTCTAGAAGCAAGGTCCTACATAGAATGCTCCACCTCAACAAAATCAGTCTAGAATAGAAGAGCTCATGTTGAGCTATGTGCAAAAGACCGACACCTTGCTATAGAATCAATAGGTGACTATTTGAAACCTAAAGAATTAGATTAGTCAGATTTCTTAACAATTAAGTAACAGACCATCAAGGCCTTTACCCAGCAATATCGAAGAGAATCCTAAAGGCATCAATGCTATTATGTTGAAGAGTGGAAAAGCACTAGAAATAGTTGATAGACGAGTTGAAGAAAAGGTAGAGATTCTAAAGGTAGAAAAAGGGTAGGAGGTAGAAGAGGAGCTAACGTAGAAGTCACCAGAAGTGAAACCGTATGTTCCTCCAATCCCCTTTCCAGGAAGATTGAAGCAATAGCACTAGATGAAGGAGGTAGAAAAAGGGAAGGAGGTAGAAGAGGAGCTAACGTAGAAGTCACCAAAAGTGAAACCGTATGTTCCTCCAATCCCCTTTCCAGGAAGATTGAAGCAATAGCACTAGATGCTCAATTCGCTAAATTCCTAGATGTCTTCAAGAAGTTGCAAATTAACATTCCTTTTGCAAAAGCACTTCAGCAGATGCCTTCGTATGCCAAATTCATGAAGAAGTTGCTCACCAAGAAGAGAAAGATTGATGGGAATGAGCTAGTAATGCTTATAGGGGAGTACTCCATGATCTTGCAAAAAAAATGTATCTACCTTACCTAGAAAACAAAGAGATCAGGAGAGTTTTATTGTTTCTTACATTATAGGAAATTTTCACTTTGATAAGGTTCTTATTGATTCAGGTACATGTAAAAATTTAATGCCCTTGTCTATTTTCAAGAAGCTGGATCTTAAAGATTGCAAAGAAACTTATGTCACCTTGCAACTTGTTGACAGGAGTATCAAATACCCAAGAGGTATTGTCGAGAATGTGTTGGTGAAGGTAGATAAATTTATCTTCCTAATCGACTTTATAGCCTTAGAGATGGAAGAAGATAGAGAGGTACCCATGATCCTAGGTAAACCGTTTCTTGCAATAGGTAAGGTGTTGATAGATGTAAAACAAGGTAAGCTAACTTTAAGAGTTATGGACAATCAGGTAATGTTTAATGTTTATGAAACCATAAAGCATTTTGATGATTGCAAATCTTGTTACAATATTGACATTTTTTATGAGATTACTTATGATTCTATAGAAGAGAAAGAAGGATTAGATACCATGGAATCAATTCTTAGGGATTTGGATTATTGGAGCAATGACGATGAGCCTAAAGAAGAAGGTAGGGAACAGGTGTTAAAAATCAAAGCTTGATACTATGAAGAACTAGGCATTAGTGAGCAGAAGCTAGTCTCATCATTGATATAACCCCCAGTGCTTCAACTTAAACCTTTACCTAGTCATTTAAAATATGCTTATCTTAGAACAAATGATACTTTGCCAATAATTATCTCCTCCTCTTTGACAAGTGACTAGGAGAAATAACTTTTAGGAGTTCTAAGAGAGCATCAAGAAGCCATTGGGTGGACCATTGTAGATATAAAGGGGATTAGTCCCTTAATTTACACTCATAAGATATTGCTTGAGGCTAAGTGCAAACCTATAGTACAACCACAGAGATGACTTAACTCAACTTTCAAGGAAGTAGTGAAGAAAGAGGTACTGACATTGCTGAATGCAGATCTTATCTACCCTATCTCAGATAGTAAGTAGGTTAGTCCCGTTCAGGTAGTGCCAAAAAAAGGTGGTATGATTGTAGTTAAAAATGAGGATAATGAGTTAATCCCTACTCGCACTGTGACCGGGTAGAGAGTTTGCATAGATTATAGAAAATTGAATGATGCCACTCGTAAAGACCACTTCCCATTCCCTTTCATAGATTAGATGTTAGAAAAACTTTAAAGGCATGATTATTATTGTTTTTAGATGGTTATTTTAGTTATAATCAAATTCATATTGCACCTGAGGACCAGAAGAAAACTACTTTTACATGTCCTTATGGTACTTTTGCCTTTAGGAGAATGCCCTTTGGTCTCTGTAATACACCTACAACTTTTGAAAGATGCATGATGTCTATATTTTCTGACATGTTAAAAGATTTTATTGAAATATTTATAGATGACTTCTTTATCTTTGGGAAGTCATTTGATTCATGTCTAACTAATTTAGGTTGTGTGCTCAAAAGGTGCGAGGAAACTAATTTACTTTTGAATTGGCAAAAATGCCATTTTATGGTAAAAGAGGGAGTAGTCTTAGGTTACAAGGTGTCAAAAAAAGGGGATTGAAGTTAATAGAGCCAAAGTGGAGATAATAGATAAGCTACCACGACCTACTTCAATCAAAGGAGTTAGGAGCTTCCTAAGGCATGCTGGCTTCTAGAGGAGATTTATCAGGGACTTCTCTAAAATCTCTAGAGCTCTTTGTTAGTTACTTGAAAAAGATTCTACCTTTGTTTTTTATGATAGTTATTTGCAGGCATTTAATCTATTAAAGGAGAAGCTTACTTCGACACCAGTGATCATTGCACCAGATAGGGAGCTTCCTTTCAAGATGATGTGTGATGCTAGCGACTATGTTATAGGAGCAGTACTTGGGCAGAGAAGAGGTAAGTTTTTTCATGTTATATACAATGTGAGTAGAACTTTGAATGAGGTACAGAGAAATTACGCCATGACAAAGAAAGAACTTTTAGTGGTTATATTCGCTGGTGATAAGTTTAGGCCTTATCTCATAGGTTCTATGATCATAATATATGCAAACCATGTTGCTCTAAAATATTTTTTTGCTAAAGCTTATGTTTAACCTAGGTTAATTTGATAGATCTTATTACTGCAAGAATTTGACCTTGAAATTAAAGATAAGAAGGGAATTGAAAATGTAATTGATGATTATTTATCTCGATTACAATTAAAGTGTTTAGAGCCACCCATTAATGAAAAATTCCCTGATGAATAATTGTATGCGGTAGAGATCCGAGGATTACCTTAGTATGCTAATATAATTAATTACTTAGTAAGTAAAATCATACCATACGGTTTCTCATTTCAAAAGAAAAAGAAGTTTTTACATGATGTGAAATTTTAATTCTAGGATGAACCGTATCTTTTTAAAACTTGTGTTGACTAAGTAATTAGACGTTGTATTCCTGAAACAAAACGGCTTAGCATAATTTAACACTGTCATTCTAATGAAGTAGGGGGCCATTTTAGTGTGGAAAGAATTGTAACTAAAATTTTATCTCATGGATTTTACTAGCCTTATTTGTTTAGTGATTGTAAGAATTATGTTATGTCTCATGCTTTATGCCAAAGGACCAGGAATATTTCTAGGAGACATGAATTATCACAAAAGAGTATTCTAGTAATTGAGCTTTTTGATGTATGGGGAATAGACTTCATAGGGCCTTTCCCTTTATCTTTTTCAAACAAATATATACTCTTAGTAGTAAATTATGTGTTGAAATGGGTAGAAGCAGTAGCTCTACAAACCAACAACGTTAAAGTGGTAATTAAATTTTTGAAAAATAACATTTTTTCTAGGTTTGAGGTACCTAAGGCTATTATAAGTGATAGGGGGTTGCATTTTTGCAATCGACAATTTCAAAAATTGTTAACAAAATATGGAGTCACTCATAAACTTACTACCCTGTATCATCTACAAACTTGTGGACAAGTTAAGGTGTCCGATAGGGAAATAAAGCATATCTTAGAAAAGAATGTAAATGCATCCAGGAAAGACTGGTCTCTAAAACTCAATTATGCATTGTAGGCTTATAAGATAGCTTTTAAAACCCCTATAGGAATATCCCCATACAAATTGTTTATGGTAAATCATGTTACCTACTTGTAGAGCTCAAGCACAAGTCTTATTAGGCCATAAAATACCATAATTTTGATTTACAAGCTATAGGTGAAAAGTAATTGCTCCAATTGAACCAACTAGATGAGATCGGAGAAGAAGCTTATGAAAATGCTAGAATTTACAAGGAGAGAGCTAAGCGATGGCATGACAGGAACATTCAACATCGGGAGTTTGTACCTGCTCAGAAAGTGTTACTATACAACTTTCGATTGAAATTGTTCCCAAGTAAGTTAAAATCTCAATGGTTTGGACCATTTGAAATAGCTAATGTTTTCTCTTATGGTATAGTTGAGTTAAAGGCAAGAGATAATCACACTTTCAAGGTAAATGGTCATCTCCTCAGACACTATTTTGAAGGAGAAAACATGGATAGAAATACGACTATGGTGGTTAGTGAGAACCTATAGTAAGATTGGAAAAGTTAGGCTAGCAACTATAAACTAAGCGCTTCATGGGACGCAACCCATGTCTAACTAAGCTAATTATTTTTATTTATTCATTATTATTTAATTATTTTTTTATTATTATAGAAAAAATTAGGGTAACCTTTAACATCAAGGCTGCCGGCCTAAATAAAAAAAAAGGAAATAAGAGAAAGAGAAAAGCGCGAAATTTGAATTCAAAGCCAGCACTTGAGGCCGCTAGCCTATCAGTCGCATATACACTGACAATGTATGCTATTGGCATATAGAGGTAAGTACTAGCTTACAATGCTTTTAAAAGCATGTCCATTGGTTTTCTCTCTCTCATCACTCATTTTTCCTCCCGAATTCTCTCTCTAGATCTCTTTTCCTCTCCATCACTTTAACTTTCCTACCACCTAATCCATCAATCATCTCACATTCACTAACTATTTTACATTTCCATACCCATTTTAATTTTTTTTTTTAGTTCTAATTTGTGATTTGCTTCCACCATGCCGCCCAAGAAGATGCAATCGAGAAAGAAATAGAAGATGATAGTTGCTTCATCTTCCATAAGTTCGGGCAACTATCTACTCTCACATCAAGAGTATGCTAAGGAGAGAAAGAGGAAGCTACAACAGATAACATTCATGAATCAACAATATTTGGCTTGAACTATTTTACAAGAGTATGGAATGAGTGATAGAATCCAGCAGATGATTCCTAATCAAACATGGTTTTAGTTATTTGAGGTAAAAGAACTTACTTATAGAAATATAACCATTGATTTTTTATCCACTTTGTAGCTGGAGAGAAGTGAGCGTATGTCTACTTTCACATTTCAGGTTTATAGAGAAATTCATGTAATTGAATTAAGTTAAATTGGCTATTTTTGGTTCTAGTTGATTCATCGCAGGCGGGACGATTTTGTACCTTCAAAGTCGCTTGCCAAGACTTTCTCAATAGTAGAGTACAGGCTACTCCACCGTATCCTTGCTCATACTCTCAGCTATAAGAAGACTAGCCATAGCAAGATAACTAGTTTTGACATGTTTTATCTATATAGTATAATTTCTAGATATCAAATAGATTTGGGAATATAGATAGAAAATTTTATCTATAGATAGATAGATGATACCAAGACATAGGTTATCTTTTGTGGTGGGTATATTACAGCATTATTGAAAGGTATGGGGCTTTTTTAAGAACTGGAGGGGGACAATGGTATCCTATGTAAACTTATTTCTACTATACCATTTAGGGGTTAAGGATTGGTTAAGGTAATAATAGGCCCCATCTTATTGATGAGGAGGATATTCTTGAAAATCCTCCTCTTACTGCTAGAGCGTCTACTTTATCTCATCTTCTAGATAGCAGTTATGAACAATTGAAAGCTAAAATTAGAGAAGTGCAGAATGAAATTAGGAAAGAAAGGAAGAAGAATAAGAAGTTTCAGACTACAATGTTCAATATGCTGAAGTTTGCTATCTCATGTTTTCAATTAGTAGCAACAGAGTAGTTCCATTATAAGACATACAGTGTAGAGAGTAGCAGCACCAATAGAGATAGTTAGATATTTGCATGCTTTTCTAATGTTTTTATTTTTCTTTCTTTTCTTTTTCTTTTATTTTGCTGTTTGGTTATTTTTGTTTAGTACCCATCTGTTTGGGTAACTAGGGATCATTAGCTCTACTATGTACTCTTTAGTGCACTTTTATATTATCTTTGCTATTTTATGTTTTTTTACGTTTGATAAGACAAGTTAGATACGAATTCTACAATAGCAATGATCTTATGCTTGGAATTTTCATTGTTGCTAAAAATTTGAATCCAAGGAAGTATCAATTTTTCATTTCTTATTGTTGCAAATTTTTATTTCATCTTGAATATTGAATAGAAGACAGTGTAAACACTGTTTATCCTATAATGAGGGGAAGAAATTATAGGAAATGAAAATATCAATTTTGAGGCCAGTTTTTGTTTACAAATAGTTATACTTTTCTATCAACTTGAACTTTATTTATTCTTAAGTAACTGGCAATGTTTAGGAAATTTTTTTTTTAATTATTTGAAATCTAGAGATCATACAAAGAAATTGTTGATAGCATCTAATTGTGATTTGTATAATTGACTCACTAAGGTGTCCTACTCACCAATGTTGAGATTCTTATACTCACTTAAAATTAATTAGTCAATTCTTTAGAAACCTAATTTACCTAGTTTTTAGCCTTAGAATTTGAAGTTTAAAAGTCGGTCAAGTCTTTAAGTGAAAAGTAAATAGATTCACTTCTATGTAAAGTTAGTTAGTATATGGTCTTTTTAGTTAATCTAATGAAAATTTAACAACTTAGTGCAAGAGGTAAGTGAAGTTTTGAATTTAGTGATTCTTATAAAAGAAGTCCAAAAAATTTTAGTTAGCATTCAAAAAAATGATGAAATGAGAGCTTTTACTCTAATAACTCAAGAAATTGAGTTAAGAGTATCTTAACTTGAATGTTAGAGTGAGGAAGAGTTCGTAAGAGTCCCTTTAAAACCTGGTCTCTTGAGTGATGAGCACGAGTTAAGCCGACTCAATGCACTCACTATAATGAGAAGGGCAAAAAGGTAAAAGTTTAATATCTGAACTAATGAAAAAAAATAAAGAAAGAAAAAATATTTTTTGGAATGGAAAATGGAAATTTTGAATGCAAATAAGAAAATGAATTAAGGCATTTAATAAAAAGGAAGAAAACCTAGGGATAGAGCAAATACCATATGCATTCACTATTTTGTTAATTTGTTTGTCAAAATAATTAGAGGGATAATATGTTTGCTAATAGCTGTGAAGTTCAAATAGGTGTTTTTCCTACTAAGATAGAGTATCTTCTTTTGATATAGATATCTGAGATTAAATGCTTGGATTAAAATTGGTTTCCTCTAGAATTACTGATTAATTTCAATTATAGTACTCTAATCACATATTTTGATTTGGTTAGAGCAATAGGCATTATAAATTAGTGAGTTTGAAAATGTGAAATATTAAGTGTCTTGGATTACCAATTGGAAACTTTATATTTTCAATGATAGATTTCTTTAGTTCTGTTTATTTTGCTTGAGGACAAGCAAAAGTTCAAGTATAAGGGAGTTAATAAAGGCATATTTTTCATATTTTAAAGTGCAAATTAAGATAGAATTATTATTGATTTTATAGAAATAATTAAGAATTGGTACTTAATTAATTTTATTTGGATATTTCAAGAATTAGAGTATTCAAGAGTAGAATCATGGACAATTTAGAGGAATTTTATGCAAATAAATGAAGTTCGAATCAACATGCGCAAGTTGGAATTGAAGGTAGTCGACCTACAACTTACACTGGTGGCCCTTGATGTCTATGCCGCCGGCATACAAGCCGACCTTAAAAAAAGAGAGTCACATGAGTCAACCTTAATTTTTCTTATACATAGCTTATGTTTGATCGTTTAGAGGAAAAGGTTTTTTTAGAGACTCTTGAACATACTTTCTTTAGACTTAAAGAGTCGTAAAATAGTCTTTAGTTAGTTCTTAAAGAATTCTTCAGGAGAATTGCTTGGATCATTGAGAATAATTTGCTTTTACTGTGGAGACCAAGTTGAAGTTGCAATTAAAGATTATCTTTTCCAATACAAAATTAATGACATCTATTTCAGTTATTCTTATACAATTCTATAAATTACTTATGCTTTCAATCATGAATTTCTTTACAATTTCAATTGGTATTTGTGTTTTTGTTTTCAAATCTATGGCTGGTTAAATTTACTTATAGGAATTGATCAGCGAGCTTGATGGCGAGATTGATGGGGTGTTTATGAATAATACTGTACAGATAGAGGCAATCCTTATTAGAAACCATACTGATGCTGAGGCCTCTGCCAATCAATGTATGCGCAAAGAGCCAATGAAGAACCCGATATTCAGGCTTGACTAATTGAGAAGCCTTGCTCTTTGCTGGATCATACGCATCACCAATAGTAATTTAGTTCCAAAACGTCCCTGGTGTTACTCCATGGAGAAAACGACATGAGAGATATTAGAACTCTTCTATCTGTGTATATCTATCTTCATAGAGACCTAGATATCTACCTAATTGAGCTATGGTCATGTGGAAAGGGTGGCCACTCAAAGTGAAATGGAGTTTGCGTTTGGGGCCCATGCCAATAGCACTCTCTTTATCAAGTTTGTAAGTACATAAAAACTCCAATGTCAGCTCTTTATAAACGGGAGCTTCAAGAGATAAAAATCGCTCTTAAATGGTTTCGTCCAAGAGCTCCTTCATTTCTGTTGTGAGCTCCAATTGAGCGAGAACATCTTAATCCAGATGAAGGGTGTCGCTGAAAGGCTTATTCTTAAGTAAACTATAGCGTTGCAACTTAGTCTTCCTTGAATTGAAGCATTGGGTGCACCATCGGAGGAAGAATGGCTAATGGTTCAACAATTGCACCTTCTTGCGATGAAGAGGATGCTGCATATTTAGATTTCCGTCGAACGGTAAGCTTTGCGCAATTCGCCATTGAATACTTGAAAAGAAACAACAAACCAAATCAAAAATGCGCATCCTTGCCACACGTAGTTCAAACGAAGACAAAGGGAGAGAAGATTAACAGTGAAAAATATTGACAGAATTCTCATTGCGACATTTAAACAAACATGTAGAGTGCAACTGGAAAACTAGTTGGTGTAAAAGAAATGGCTTACAAAATGCATCCAACTAATTCTATAATAGACCCACTACTTTACAATTAACTTGAAACATAGGCATCCCAACACATCAGAGACGCTAAATGACCCAAAATTACTCTCACAATGCTAACCCTGACTGGCGTAATTGAATAATGATTACCAAATTGACAAACAAAATTCGGATTTGAGAGATCATACATGAATATCTAACCAGATGAGGCATCAAAAAGGCATTAAAATCTAGCAACACAAGGCAATGGTGTATGTCTTTTATGAAAGAACGAAATAAATGCTCAGACCAAATGCAAGTACCAATTTACATAAGACCGAAATGTCTAGTAGCTAAACCTGCGTAAACAATGAGGAAGACAAAGTAAAAGCAACGAGGAGAACTTACTTGGATTAGGAATCATGATGTCAGGAATCGTGAGGAGAAGATGGAGAGAAGAGAGAATATGAAATGAATATATGTTGAGGTTTGTGAGTGTTTGAGAGAGTGTGTATGTGTGTTAATAAATTGTGCAAGGCGTGTGGTGAGTCGTACGGGTGTTGAGTAGACACGGGCTGGGATACGACCGTGTCCCACACCCGTATAACTTCCTGTATTGGCAATGTCTTACTTGGGCGGACACGGGCTGGGACACAACCGTGTAACTCGCTGTGTTCGTGCGTGAATTCTGGACGCACACAAGTTGGGACACGACCGTGTCCTACACCCCTATAACTTTCTGTTGCCAATCGGGAATACTGGGTGCACATGGGCTGGGATACAACCGTGTCCCATGCCCATGTAACTTTCTGTTGGCACGGTATATGGCTGGGTGGACACAGGCTAGGATACAACCATGTCCCATGCCCATGTAACTTTCTATGGGTGTTGGTTCATTGAAGGGTCTGGATGGACACGGGCTGGGACACAACTGTGTCCCATGCCCGTGTAACTTTCTGTTCTTTTTTTTTTTTTTTATTAGCCTAAATTTGTGAATTAATTTAAAAATAAAGGAAACTTAAAGAAATAAAAGTACTTAAACTAGAAAAATAAGACAAAGAAAACTAAAGAGAAGAAAAAATGAAACTAAAAGGAAAAGCCTATGACTAAAATTGAAACAAATAAAAGAAGCAAAGCAAAGTTAGATAAAAGAAAAATAAAATGGAATAAACTTAAAGAACTAAAGTGTAATCAAAGTTAGACATGGCTTGCCTCCTAAGAAGCGCTATAGTTAACGTCGATAGCTCGGCGGGATACGTTTTCTCATTCATGATTCTTCATCCGGGTAGAGATAGGACTCCTCTTGTATCTCGCTTTCGAACTCTCCATACGAGCGTAAACTTACCCTTAGGCCATTGACCTTGCCAATTCCATTTCATTGGTGCATAACTTCCATAGTTTCTCTCCTTATCATGCCACTTATCAAATTCATGTAGCCTAAACTTCTTCATTTTGTCCACTTTTAGTTTAGATGCGGTTGTCATTGGAAGTTTTGAACTTTTCACTACAAAGGCATGTTCCAAATGATTTCTTGACAGTTTTGGTTCCAAAATTGGTGGCTTCTCTTTGAAGGATTTTAACCTAGGATCCTTTGACTTATGGAGTTGATCAACCCCCTTCTTGTCCACAATAGATTCATGAACTTTTATTTGAGCTACCATTTCTACAATTGGGGTTGGTCACTAAATTTTCATCTCCCTTTTACAAGTAATAGCTTAAGGAATCCTTAGCAAGCATTTCTTGTACACATGTAGATATAACAACATTAGTGGCATTAACATTGCAACATGTGTCCTCTGAGTGAAGAAATTTGTTCATTGCCTCTGGAGTTTTAATAACTATTTCATCATCCCCGACCCGTAATATCAACTTATGCTCACTAACATCAAAAACAGCCCTAGCAGTGGCTAGGAAAGGTCGACCTAAAATGATTGGCACCTCTATATCTTCATCTATATCAAGTATAACGAAATCTACGGGAAAAATGAATTTATCTACTTGCACTAAAACATCCTTTATGATGCCTCTAGGGTACTCATGTGCGTTAGTTTAGGATCTCTTAACCTTAGCTTTTTGAACAATTTATACGCATCAAATTTATATTGGCTCTTAATTCTACCAAAGCATTATCTACTAACAAATTGCCAAGCATACAAGGAATAGTGAAACTCCCTAGGTCGTTTAATTTTTGTAGCAGCTTTTTTTGGGGGAGTGTCGAGCATTCCTCGTTCATTGTAACAGTTGTAAGCTCCTCCAACTTCCTCTTATTTAATAGAAGATCCTTTAGAAATTTTGCATATTTTGGCATCTGCAAGATGACATCAACAAGAGGTAAGTTAATGTGTAATTGTTTGAAATATCAAGCAATTTACCAAATTCCTTATTCGGATCAGTGTAACTTTGCTTAAGGCGTTGCGGGTAAAGGATAGGAGGCTTGTACTCCTTCACTTTTGGTGGTTCCGTACTTTCTTTTGATTTTAGTGGCTTTGCATCTTCCTTACGGTTGACTTCCACTTCTTTCTCAACTACTTCCCCACCATCCTTCTTCTCCACTTGTAGTTTGCTACCACTTTTCAAGGTCACAGCATTAACATGTTCCTTAAGATTAACCTTGGTATTCCCTAGGAGTGTCCCTTGTGGTCTTTCAGAGATTAGCTTCGCAAGTTGACCAATTTGGTTCTCAAGGTTGCGATTAGAAGCCTCTTGATTCCTCAACAATGATTTAATGTCGGATAAGTAAGCCTCATTGCCTTGAATATATTTTGTGAGAAGTTCTTCCACACTAAACTTCTTTTCTTGAGGAAGAGGAGGTGGGAATGGTCTTTCAAATCCAGGTGGACCAAAGTTAATCTTCTACTGGTCTTGGTTTTGGTTTCCTCATGAGAAATTAGGGTGATTCCTCCATCTAGGATTATAAGTGTTACTGTAGGGGTTATTTTGTTGCATGGGTAGATTTCCTAGATAATCTACCTGTTCTAGTTGTTTTTGTGCTCCACAACCTTGCATACCAAAGTCACTGACGTCCGATTGTACTTGTTGAGAGCCAACAAAGAGTGCATCAATTTTCTTACTCAATAGGTCTACCTTAGCTGCCAAAGCAGTGGTCAAGTCCACATCATAAATTCCCATAACCTTTTGCTTGGCTCTAATGCTTTCCTACTGATAATTGTTCATCACTATTCCTTCAATTAGGTTTTGTGCTTGCTCAGGTGTCTTTATGTTCAAAGTACCTCTTACGAATGCATCAGTCATCTGTCTCGTAGATAAATTGAGACCATTATAGAAGGTTTGAATCTGTATCCATAGTAGGAGGCCATGATGTGGGTACCTCTTGAGCAAGTCCTTGAATCGCTCCCAAGTGCCATATAGAGTCTCTGCTTCCAATTGGGAAAAACAAGAAATATCGTTCCGAAGTTTAGCGGTCTTTGCAGGTGAGAAATACTTCTCCAAAAATTTCTCTACCAATTCATTCCAAGTTGTGATTGAATTTCATGGTAGAGAGTTCAACTACTGTTTTGCTCTACCCTTCAAGGAAAAAGGAAATAGCCGCAGTCGGATGGCATCATCCATGGCTCCGTTGATTTTAAATGTATCACAAATCTCTAGAAAGCTAAAAATGTGGGCATTAGGATCTTCATCTAGGAGACCATCAAACTGAACATATTGTTGCACCATTTGTATGATGTTAGGTGCAATTTGGAAGTTATTAGCCGCGACCGTTGGCCTTGCGATACTAGAGTCAACTCCAACAAGTGTAGGCCTTGAATAGTCGAACATGGTCTGATTTGCTTCATTACCATTATTAGCCATGTGTGGTGGATCTTCTTGCTCGATGAATTGAGTGTTGGCCTCTTCACCCTCTTCCTTAATCTCAATGATTGACTCGTCGTCTATGGTAGCCACAATTTGCCTGGGTCATGATCTCAAATTTTGAAGGATAGTTCTCTCAATTTTAGGATCAAGTTCCACCAAATCTTCTGGGTTGCTTAGGGTCATGCACTATAAGGGCAAGAAATATAGAATCAATTGCAGCTCTAAGTAGTAAAAATAAACAATGAAAACAAAGAAAAAAAAATGTCAAAGTAATAAAGCAACTAGTGTTCTTAATATCAAAAATCCCTAGCAACGACGCCAAAAACTTAATATTAGGCAAGTGCACCTATCAGTTTTAATATAGCGGATGTGAGTCCGAGTCGATCTCTCAGAGACTTCGAGTACTAATATTAACCTTAGCTCTATTATCTAACTGGAAAATTATGAAGGGTTGAATTAATTAAAAATACTAGAATTAACAAACTAACCTAATTGTGAGACTTAATTACGCAATTTAAAAAGCAATAAAACTAAGAACGACTTCAAGAGGGTAATAACGTATTTAGGAATTATTTCCCCTAATGTTTAACATATGACCGCTTAAAATATATTCAATTCAATTTCTATTATTCTTGACCGAAGAGATTTACAATTAAAGTTAATATCTTTTTAAGCATATTAACCCTAATCCTAAATTATTTATCGGAATCTCTTCACTTAGTAATATAACTTAGAATTACATTAATATATAATGAATTCTCACACAACCAATCAACTTTCTGAAAGAAACATGTATCTTATCTTTAAATACACAAGTAATTCTCTCCAATTACGTAAAGATCTAATTACACATGTAATTTCTTAATCATCATGCATAATATCATAGATTGATACTCTACAAATATCAATTAACAATTAAACAATATAATTGAATCAAGAAAAGATAGAAACTTTATTGAAAATTATAAATCAACCCAAGAGTCACATGAAACCCTAGGTTCCATAATCCTAAATACACGAATTCTAAGCTATCATAATGAAACTAAAAACGAGTTCCAGTAAAAGCATAATATAAAACATGAAAAACCCCTTTTGTTGATGAAAAATCTCTCCAATCTTGAAGTTGGTATTGTTTTCGCCTTTTTCTTCTTCTTCTCTTCAAGTCTCTTCACTTCTCGAGTGTCCAATCTTCTGTGTGAAACCCTAGTATGTCCTTTTATAATGTATTGTAAGGTTTCTGTTTTTGTCACCAGACACGGCCTGGGATACGGTCGTGTCCCCAGGCCGTGTAACTTTCTGACCTTGGCAAATTTTTTTGGATGGACACAACCTGGGGACACGACTGTGTCCCAGACTGTGTTACTTCAAAACTTTATAACTTATTCATTTGAACTCCAAATTGAGTGAAACTTGATTCCTTTTCTTTTTTTTTCAATCCAAAAACGCGTTCAATATGTTTAAACATATTTCACATCAATTTCTTTAAAGAAAACCAAAAATGTAAGGGAAATACTATAAAATCATTATGTGAAATATGTTTAAAATAAGAGTTATCACCACACGACCATATGCCCACCACTGAAACCCTAACCCATGACTATCCTCTTCTCGAACTGCTACCTCTAACCACCTTCGGCCCAAAATAACCCCGTAACCGAACTCAGCAATCCTAAAACCACCGACGCAACATCTCTCTTATACCTAATAACTCCAAATCTCATCGCCCACGCACCATTGTCGGCCACCAATATTGAACAATCACCAAACGACCACCCTAAGTCACAGCGCTCTCTCTACCCCCATTAATCCCAATTGAAAACTCATGAAAACAACTTCCCTTCCTTAATTTGCTGCTTGAATTGCTTAGAATCACTCTCTACCGATGCTTTCCAACTATGACCTGAATCTATTGGAGCGACTCGACTCGAGAACCGAGATCTAAGATCCACTTCGATCTAACTTGACTTGCATCTCTCCTAGTTTAAACTAGCTCTAATCCTCTTTCTACTTTTTTTTTTTTATTCATTTCTTTTTTTTAGTTATTGTTTTTTCTTTTTGAATAAATGTAATAACATTAAAAACAAAAAGAAAAGAGTAATCTTGTTTTATTTTATATCATTTTTACTAAAATAGATAAAATATAATAAGTAATAAATAAATAAGGTGATATAATAAAAATAAAACAAAATAAGTAGGATAGGGAATTGTTTTATCACTTACTAAAATTGATTTTCCAAAAAATAAAAATAAAAATAAATCGACCATTATCTAAATTAGGATCATTTAGAATTTCCAAAAAAATAAAATCCAATTTACGACCCTTTAGGAGTTTTCTTGAATAAATCAAAACTGAGTAAAATATAAACTCGATTATTTTCAAATTAAAACAAAACCAATCCACTAAAGTTTTATAAAAAAAAACTATATACGTTTAATCTCGAATAGCAGTTATATAGGTACTTATGGGGCGGCGATAAAAATAAACTAAAAAAAACTAATTTCCCTTTTTCTTTAGTTTAGATTATTTTGTTTTATCCAATTAGAGTAACCAATTTCTATCTTTCAAAATTAAAAGACAATTTTTAAGTTTAATTCTAATTTTGGAAAGTTAATGGAACCTGTAAGGGTTTGAAATTCCTAACCCCTAAATCCAAATTCTCTGATTTCAAAAATCACTTTGTAAAATTAGTTTTACTCATTAGACTAGTGGCTAAGTTATAACCAATCCATCTAATTGGTTCTAACTTAACTGTTTTTCCCAACTTCGGTTAGGTGACGACTCCAAAGTTGTTTTCAAAACAAAAAGGAAAGGTTTTCTTTAAACCCTAGTCAAGGGTCGGTATTAAATGGGTAAGGTTTAATACTAATTGGTTTGAAAAAAGCTTATTTTATAAAAAGAACCATAAGGGTGAAAATCTAGGCTCGATAGCTTAGCATCTCTATTGGGTATGTCAAGAAGGTTAATCATTCGACTTTCAAAAATTAAAATTAAACTCTAAAAATCACCTTATTGTAGTTTATGTACTTATTCGTTCTTTGTTTGTATCATAACTATACTAACGTTTTTGTAAGTTTAGTTTTTATTATTGTTTTGAGGGGGGCATTATTTCTTGTACCATGAATATACGATAGATACGGTCAAACCCAAGTAGTCTTAAGACCTTAGGACGAAGAGCCATTATGTAAATTCTGAGTATAGTAGGGTAATCACCGTTCAAGGCTGATTAAGTTACCTTACTTAAACTTCGATGTGACCAAGGAACTATTTTGTAAGAAACACGTGAAATCATAGATTTTAAGGACCTCTATAACCTACCCTTCTTGCATACATCCTTCAGGATTTTAAGGCGACATTATTATAAAAGAGAAAAACAAAAGACAAACCTAAAGCTTCTTTCCCTATATTTTCCTATAATTCACTCTTAGCTTTTATCTGTCTTGCATGTCATATGCTTTGGGATATGGGGGGTCATTTGTTACATCAAAGGTCCAAGGTAGATGCGGTCAACCTTAGGTCGTCTTAAGACCCTAGTAGATGGGCCATTGTATAGGTTTCAAGTGTTGTAGTGTAACCACCATTCGAAGTTGATTAGACCACTTAGCTTAAGCTTAATATGACCAATGAAAGTGTTCTTTAACAAGTGATGTCACAAAACTTAAGGACCTTTTCAAAACCTATCCTAATTGCATATATTCCCCTCCTTGAGTTAGTACGCTACCCTTAAGAAATTTCAACCCTACTGATCGTTCAAGAGTTTTAATACAAGTAAGTTTTTGAAAATAATAGTAGGGTTGCAACTCAAGGGAGTAATTTATTAACCCAAACAATCCCAACACCTACATATTTCCATATGTTTTCTTTTTCTACATTGAGGATCGATTGTTGTCTATGAAATATGTAGAACTAAAAATGGCAGGTAACCAACAAGAGAATAATCAAAGACTACCAATTGCCATAGGAATCCATGAGCAACTACTAGAAGCTGAAGTTACCTACTAGAAGTAGAGGGCTAGGCATGCTAAGGCCTCTAATAGGGCCTTATTAACTCAAGTTGAAAAAAGTGAGAGCACCATGAATTGGGCTTTAAAAATACTGGACAAGATTAAAGCCCAACTATAAGAGTTAGATTAAAAACTTCAAATTTAGTTGAAGGACTTTGAGTTTCATGTACTTTGATCTTTTCAAAATAATTTTTTTTTCTATCTTTAATCATCCTTTGTTTTTTCCTTCTTTGTAGACAATTCTTCAATATAACTTTTCATTCACCCTCACCTAAGGAAGTTAAAAAAAAAAAGCTAACAAAATAAAAAAAAAATCCATCATGTTTATTTAGTTTCTATAAAATAAATTTTTATCTTTCTCTCTCTTTAAAAAAAATTAAAAGAAAAAAAATAAAAGAAAAGTTGATAACTAGTAAAGAAATTCTTCCATTTAAGTTCGCATGGCTAATAATAGACTTACCTCCCTAGAAAGGATGATGCATTAGATGACCCAACAATGGCAAGTTTTGTTTCCAATAATTACTACTCTCTAGATATCCTAAGATTCAAACCTAGAAAGGAGATTCTCAAATCTGGAAGAGAAAATAGCCATGTTACAAATGATCACCATAGATCTAGAAATGACAATGGGCCCCATGCTTAAAAGATTTCAACACTAGACATTCAACATTTATCAAGTGCCAGTAAGCGCAAGTGATGAAGGAGACCCAACCAAAAAGAAGCTAAAGAGAAGAGAGAAAGAAAAACCCAAGGGACTTAGAGGAAACAATTCACTCAACCGAAAATATCAATCACCTAACTCTTTTATCATTTGAAAGCAACGAAGGTTATAACTTGTGAAGCTCCTAATCTAAATTGCATACCATACAGCTTTGACCCAGAAGCAAGATGCGACTATCATAAGGGTTAGAAGGGGCACTCCATTGAAAAATGCAGGAGATTGAAGAACAAGATTCAAGACCTAATTAATGCAAAAGTCATACAACCAAAGCTACAACAAGACGTTCCTTCTTCATGTCATGGGGATAGTCTAACTAAGTTGCCTAAAGCTCCATTTCTTTTGAGCTTGCCAATGCCTTCTAATAAACTCACGAGTTGTTTTAAGTAATTGGGTGCTTGTTAAGATAGGGGCAAAGAAAGTTGTTTTCAATAATGTTTGTAATAGCTGGAGTAATACAGTTGCCTTTTCAATGAAATGATTGTAATGTTATTTAGGTAAATAAATTCCTCCTCAATAAATAGGTAACTCACTTTTAAAAAGGTTTACAATAAAAAGAGGCAAACTATTTTCTACACACTAACCTAAAACACTTTGAGAGGTTAAGCAACACAAAGGTGAGGATATTTTGGACTCATTCCTTAAAGGAGGTCCACTTTGAATGCAATACGCTAATCAAAATGAAATTAGGCATTCATTTCTTGAATCCTAAACACAATTATCTCTTGTTTACCCCATTGGACCTATTTGAAGAATTTTTCAAATTTAAACCTTGTCGAGAACCACCCCATGATGGGGCAATTCGGAGATAAGGGTCATTGATACGGAGAGAGAGATTAGAATTGGTTTGTACTTGCTTTAGTAATGTTAAATTTAAAAGCGAATTTTATTTCTGGTAAGTTATGTTTTTTTTTTTTTGAAATAAGGAAGAGCCACACCATTTTTAAACATCCCAAGCTTTACTTACCTTACCCGAGCCGATACAATAAAAATCAATTTAGGATCCTAAATTGCTTAGGAGGTAAAAACTTGGTAATGGAGACTTAGGGACAAAAGAAAAAGAAAGAACAACAAAAGAACAATGGGGGCAAAGTAATAACAAAATAGAAAAAGGAAAAGAGGTTGGAAAGTTGGGCTTAAGTATAAGCCAAGAGCCAAGTGAAAGCCATATTATATCTTAGTAGGAGTAGTCAAATCAAAAGTCAAAGCCTAATAGCCCCAAAAACACAAAGCCTTGAATCATAGTCCAAGCTCAAAAACCTAAAATCTCTACATCCACTTTGAAGCCTCTCTTACACTTAGCCTTCCTACCTACAATACTACCCTTACATAAGTAAAAGCTCTTCCGATCTTTAAACATAATTTATCTTTAATAATTTTTATTTTGTACTAGGGCAATTATATTTCTAAGTGTTCCTAAGGTTCTCGACTTGTATGCTCAGGATTAATATTTATTTCAAAATAGGCTTCTTTATTGGTTCCTTTTGAAACCCATGGACCAAAAGCTTAAATTCATAATGATAAATCGAAAAAGACCTAATGGATTGATCATAGTGTATCACATGCAAAATGGACTATAATTTTGTGACTGTAGTCAAGAGTATAATATGAACCAAGAGTTTGTAAGGAAGTCCTCTTCGACTAAAACAGCCATGATTTACCTTTTTAAAGATGTTTGAAATCACAAGGCCTTACCAAACTACTCGACATCTAAGTTAGGAGGAACATAAGAGGCCCCATGTGATTATTAAGGAAAGGTTCTTTACCTATTAGCAAATTAAAAAAAAAAAAGAGAGAGAAGTAATAATAAGAAAAAAAAAAGAAGAAAAAGAAAAAGAAAAAGAGAGAGAAAGTATTTCAAGTCCATGTCAACTCAAGTGGCCAAGTTTTTAATCCATTCTAAAAAAAAAAAGTTAAGAGTCTGGGTTTTTCTCATTCTTCCCAAAATAAAGGAAATTATCCTCAACGTCTTTGGTCTTCACAAAAGGGGGTTTTTTTGTAAATATTTTCCTCAAAATCGGGTAATGTTTCGAATAAGTTTTTAATCCTAACTAGCTCTCAAGTGGGTTATCCCACCTTCCATCCATTCATCTTTCTTTAAGGTCTTTAGTAAACCCTTAGGGCACTTCTTTTCCCCGATTCCCTTTAGTATGCCCATAAGGCCCTTTAGGTCACAAAGATCTTTTAGCAAGCCCATAGGATGCTTAATTTTTTTTGGTAAGCCCATCAGGCTCCTCTGTTCACCAAGTTCCTCTTAGCGAACCTGCTTGACACTCCTCTTCATCAGTTTCTTTTAGGCCAACCTTCTAGACCCAATCTCAAGTCTCATTTCTAAGTGTCTCTTAGGTGAGCCCATAGGGTGCTTCCTCATCCATTAATCTTTCTTCAAACATTCCAGTAGGATCATAGAGCAATTCCCCTCATCATTTTCTTTAGGGTTTTTGTAGGCTCATAGGGTATTTCTCTTCCTTTTAGCAAACCCATTAAGATGCTTAGTTCCTTTTAGCAAGCTTATGAGGCATTTTTGTACACCAAATTCACTCAAGCATGCCCATTGGGCCCCTTTGTTTATGAAGTTTCTCTTAGCAAGCCAGTATGGCACCCCTCTTCGTCGTCTCTTATGTCCATCCCATAAGGCATTCACTTTCTGCATTTAGTACATCCTTCCTAGTACTCTCTTAACATATCAATAGGGCACTTCCCTTTACCAAGTTTCTCTCAAGCGAACCTAAAGGGTATTTTCCCTATATTCACCAAGTTCCTCATCAGTTCCTTTTTTAGCACTAAGTTTAAGGTTGCTAGTCCTCAAGAGTTGCTCCTACCTAGGTTACTAAGCCTAGTAAGGCACGATCAGGTTTTAAATCAATCCCAATTTAGGGTTGGTAGTCCTCGAGAGACACTCTCGCCTAGGTTAGTGAGCCTAGTGAAGCATATATAGAGATTAGATCAATCCCAATTTAGTGTTTGCAAGTCTTCGAGAGATGCTTCCACTTAGGTTAGTAAGCTTAATGAGGTACGATTAGGTTTTAGATTAATCCTAATTTAGGGTTGCTAGTCCCCGAGAGATACACCCGCCTAGGTTAGTAACCCAAGTGAGGTACAACTAGGTTTTAGATTGATCACATTTTAGGGTTACTAGTCCTAGAGAGATACTCTCACCTAGGTTAGTGAGCTTAGTGAGGTATGATTAGGTTTTAGATCGATACTAGTTTAGGGTTACAAGTCTCCTAGAGACGCTCTCGCCTAGATTAATGAGCTTAGTATAGTACGACCAGGTTTTAGATCAATCTTAATTTAGGGTTGCTAATCCCCAAGAGATGCTCGTACCTAAGTTAGTAAGCCTAGTGAGGTACAACTAGGTTTTAGATCAATCCTAGTTTAGGGTTACTAGACCTCGAGAGATGCTCTAACCTAGGTTAGTGAGCTTAATGAGGCATGCTATGGTTTTAGATCAATCTTAGTTTAAGATTGCAAGTCCCTAAGAGATGCTCCAGCATGGTTAATGAGCATAGTGAGGCATGAACAAGTTTTAGATCGATCCTAGTTTAGGGTTGCTAGTCTTCGAGAGATGCCATATACCCGCCTAGGTTGATGAGCCTAGTAAGGCTTGACCTAGTTTTAGATCGATCCCAATTTAGGGTTGCTAGTCCCTAAGTATCGATCGTGGTTTTTTACCCTCCTAGTTATTTTATAATATTAGGTCTTCTTTAAGCCGATCAGTACTAAACCCTACTCGTTTAATACTGATCCTCGACTAGGGTTTAAAGAAAACCATATTTTTCAATTTTAAAAAGGTTTGGAGTTGTCACCCGACTGAAGTTGGGAAAATGGGTTTAAGCTATAACTAATTGAGTAGATTGGTTATAACTTAGCTAACAGTTTATCGATTAAAAAACCAATTTATAAAAACGGCTTTTTGAAAACCAGCGATTTAGGTTCGGGAGCTAATTTATTAAACCTTAAATGGGTATCACTTTTTAACTTCTCAAATTTAACTTTGTTTTCAAATATACTCTTTTTAATATCTAAAAAAACATCTAATTATGATACATGCGACTAAATTGATTAATTTACATAAATATCTAAAAATGGAAAAAAAATAAAACTTTCTATATTTTAAGTTGCTCCATACTTACGTACTGATACCTATGTACTCGCTATTTAGGATCAGATGCACATAGTTCTTTTAATGAAAATATGGTGGGTTGATTGATTTTAATTTTGGAAAAATTGCTGAGTTTACATTTTTACCCATTTTGAGTTGATTTAAGAAAAGATTATAGGGGTCCTATGTTAGATTTTATTTTTGAAAAACCTAAAATGCCCTAGTTTGGAAAGGATCTGTTTTATTTTTATTGAAAAAAAAATTAATTTTCTAAGTGTCAAAAGTAGCTTTTTTATTTTTATTCCATTTTATTATTTATTTATTTACTTTTTATTGTTAGTTAGTTTTTTTTTTCACGGTTTTTCTTTTTTTTAAATGTGAAAATAAAAAAAAAACAAAATAAAATACTTCCTATTCTCTTTTTTTTTTCTTTTTCTTCTCTTTGTTTTTTTCTTTTCTTTTTTCCTTTTTTTTGTACATTTACATAGATAAAACAAATGATTAAATAAACAAATGAAAAAAAATAAAATAAGGAAAAATAAATAAATAAATGTACAAAAAGGAATCGAATGAAGGTAGTAACATGTGCAGGTTGGACTTAAGTCGAGTCGGACTGTTGGACCAAGTTGCGGGTCAATCCTCTAGGTCAGGTCGGATCTTAGCTTCCTCTTCAATAGCATTAGCAGGGCACGATTTAGCCTAATCTAGCCTCTAAATCGAAGGGGAAAAGGGGTTTTGTGTGTTTCTGATTGGGATTTAGGGGGGTAGAGGAAATACTGTGGTTAATGGAGCTCGTCTTAGGTGGTTTTAGAAGTGGTGATTAGTGGTGGCGTTCACTCCTCCAACATGGTGGCAGTTAGGCATGAATGGAGTGTTGGCTTAGGGATTTAAGGGTATGGGGAGAGTGGTCATGATGTTAGTTTGGGTCGAAGGATGCTGAGGGTAGCAGTTCGAGGAGAGAGAGAGGGGTGGCAGTCAAGTTTTGGTGGTAGCTACCTTGATGGAGTTGCTAAGGGTCATAACGGAAGTCGAAAGCAACTGAGTTGGGGAGCTTAAGCCGTAGGTAGTCTTCCTAGAGTGGTGGCTTAGTTCAGGATAGAGTGAAGAGAGAGAATCGAAGAGAGAAAGAGTAGAAATTGATTTTATTCATTGTGTATGTTTGTCTATGTCCCATGATCATCAATTGATACACAAATTCAACCTAGAAACAAAGGAAAGTTGGAATTGGATTTAATGAGAAATGGCCGAAAACCTAGCTTTCTTTCAATTTATGAACACCAATTTGAATGTGCTTTTGGGTGAATCTAGACTTGTTCTTAACACTAATTCAAAGCATGCCATGTCTAGTGTGAGTTTGATGCAAGAAACTATGTGCCTGTCTGTGGAATTTGTGCAGAAATTGAAACTAAAGTAGACGAAGTAGGTTGTTCTAAAGAAGGAAAGAGGAGGAAAATCAGGAGAAAATGGGGGAAAACTGAGGGAAAGAAATGGAAAGTGCTGACGTGGCGTTGACATGGCACCATGTCAGCCAACTCGACAAACCTCAACCTGCTATGTGTCAACACTTGACACGTGGCGCCATGTCAACAAAGCCGTCCAATCCAATGATGCTACGTATCAGGATACGTAGCGCAATCAGATCTTGATATGTGGCAGTCTCTGATGTGATTAAAAACAAAAAGTAACAAAAAGGTCTCCCTACCTTTGCTAAGTTTCGAACCCAAGACCTCACGCTCAATGCTAGTACTATACCTTTATGTTTAACTGTCAGGCCGTTGGCCTGTGCCTTGTCTATATGTACAATTAAATTAGACATATGAACTTAGTCGACCTAAGTTAGATTTAATTCTAAGCCCAAGTTCAACGGCCCAACTCCTAAATTTAAAGTAAAATTAAAAATCTACTCTAACAAAATGTTATTTTTTGAAATTTTTTTTATTTTTTCAATTTCAAAATTTCTTATTTTTTGTGTTTTTTCATATTTTCCTATTTTCTTATATTTTTCTAGAATTCCTATTTTTTCTAAATTTCTTCATTTCATTATTTTTTTTTTTGGTTTTCTTTAATTTTCTATTTTTTGAACTTTTTTTAATTTAGGACCCTATAACCTTATTTGAAATAAAATTAGAGGGGAGGCAAAAGTTAAATGTTTACAGCTGCCCCTCTTTGTGGTAAAGTTTAGCAAGACTTTGCCACAAAGATGAAAAAGATACTATTTTTGCCCCAAAAGTGGATTTTATTCTAACAAGTGCTACAGCTAGCTAACTAGCTATCCTAAGTCCAATTCATTGGGGATTTTGAGAAGAGAAGGGTGGCACTCTAAGAGATGGTCGAAAGACGGAAAGAAAAATTGAAGTTTGGTCATGCTCTTATGAATTGTCAAAGTGAAGTGAAATGGGCTAAGCGCTACTTGAGCTAGATAAGACCCTAAGAAGAATGAGCAAACTTAGTTGTGCCCTGATGAGCTGACTAATCAAGGTGGGCAAAGTGCTCCTAGAGCTTGCTAAGACCCTAAGAAGAACGAGCAAACTTGGTTGTGCCCTAATGAGCTGACTAACTAAGGTGGGTAAAATGCTCCTAAAGCTGGTTAAGTCCTTAAGAAGAAATGAGCAAACTTGGTTATGCCCTAATGAGCTGATTAACTAAGGTGGGCAAAGTGCTCTTAGAGCTAGATAAGACCCTAAGAAGAGTGAGCAAACTTGGTTGTGCCCTGATGAGCTGACTAACCAAGGTAGGCAAAGCGCTCCTAGAGCTGGCTAAGACCCTAAGAAGAAATGAGACAACGCCTTAAAGGCTAGTTAAGAAGGTGATGAAGGTAATTGCTTTATGAGCTAATTAAGAGAAACTTGGTGAAAGGAAGTGCCTTACAAAACTTGGTCTAAATGCCTCATGGGTTAGGTAAAAAAGTGGTCTAAATGCAAGAAAAAATTGGTGTGCTAACACTGTATAGAAATAATTACCTAGTCTTTGTTGATAACACCCAATTTTTCAAACCTTTTTTGAAAAGCCTCCATTGGAAAATTACTGACTCTTGTTTTCGTCCCTTGTTATCAACCCAAATGTTCTTAACATACAACATTTGAGACTTTACTAGTTCTTTTTGGAGAAATCATGGAAATTAGCCCGATGCAAGAAAACCACCCACTATTTTTGTTTCTTTGGAACTTTTATGAACCCAAAAGCCTCATTCCCATCTACCATGATTGCTTACTTGAGTTTCACATTCCTTTGAAAAAACAAACAATAAAACTCCCCATTAAGGGGGATCAATCCATAATGAAGTATTTAAAGAATTTTGTTAATTACCATTGTTCTAGGTCTCATTCCTTAACTCTTCTCATGTTTGCAGTGTATAGGTTTGATTAAATGAGGTAAAGGGAATTGGATCTTTCCATGGAGAGGATGATTGTTCCAATGACGACAACAGCCAAGGATACCAAATTTGCTTGTAGATAATGAAAATTGGACTATAATGACATTCAAAATGACTGGCATTTTCGTGTTCTGAGCAAAATTCCCATTGACTTCTTATGGATAGTACAATTTTACAGTGTCAGCATTCACAAGGTCTCTCAAATCTAGACCATTCATTTGGGACAAAATCAGAGCCCCTCCTAATAATACTCGCTTCACTACATAAGGACCCTCGTAATTGGGGGCGAATTTCCCTCTAAAGTCTTGTGCGTTAGGGAGGGCTTTTCTTATCACCAAATCTCCTTCTTTCAGGTTACCGGGTCATACCCTTTTATTGAAGGCCCGAACCATCCTTTGTTGATAATACTGATTATGACATAGGGCTGTTAATCTCCTTTCATCAATTAGATTCAACTACTCGAAGCATTTCTTTACCCATTTGGCTTCGTCTAAATGAGTTTTTGATAGTACCTTGAGCAATGGGATCTTGACCTCTACTGCTAATACAGCTTCAGTACCGTATACTAAAGAGTATGGTGTTGCCCCAATTGACGTTCTGATGGAAGTCCGATAAGCCATGAGTGCGATGGGTAACATCTCATGCTAGTCCTTATATGTAACAACCATTTTTTCAATGATTCTTTTTAGGTTTTTGTTTGCTTCTTTGACGGCTCCATTCATTGGGGGTCGATAAGGAGTAGAGTTCCTATAAGTGATCTAGAACTACCGGCATAATTCTGTCATAAGCTTGTTGTTAAGATTGGTGCCATTATTAGTGATGATTATTTCAGGAGTCCCGTACCGAAGCAAGATGTCCCTCTTGATGAACTTAACTATGACCCCATTAGTAACATTCAAGTATGACGAAGCCTCTACCCATTTGCTGAAGTAGTCGATGGTGACTAATATGAAGCGATGGCCATTAAATGCTCTTAGAGTAATAAGGCCAATGATATCTATGCCCTATATTGAGAAAGGCCATGGTGCTGAGAGGGCATGTAATTCTTGAGGCGGGGTATTTATCTTATTCACATAAACTTGGCATAAATGATAGTGCCTAACATGTTTGATGCAATCACTTTCCATTATTGACCAATAGTACCCTAGTCTCATGATTTTCTTTGCCAACATGTATCCATTCATGTGAGCACCACATACTCCTTCATGTACCTTTTTCATTAACTTCTCAACCTCTTCATCAGCTACATACCTTAAGAGTGTACTGTCAAATGATCGTCAGTATAAGGTAGACTCGCTTATTAAGAATTGAGTAGCTAGTCTCCTGATCATCTTTTTATCTCTTTTCTCGGCCTTTTTAAGGTATGTGCCTCGTTGTAAGAACAACTTAATATCATGATACCACAGTTTTTGGTCATTCATACCCTCAATCGTTAGGTAGAAGGTAGGCTTGTCTTCAATTTCAATAGTAAGGGGCTGGATCTTGACTCCACCAGATATCTAGATCATAGACACTAGCGTAGCTAAGGCATTAGCAAATTGATTATGAGTCCTTGGTATGTGATTGAAGGTGACTTCTTTAAAATTTTCTGTTAATTCCGTCAAATGCTGGTGATAAGGCACTAGCTTAGGATCTTTAGTTTTGTACTCTCCCCGTACTTAGCCAATAATGAGTGAGGAGTCCCCATACACTTCTAATTCTTGAATGTCTTTCTCTAGGGCCATCTTGAGTCCCAAGATGCATGCTTCATACTCAGCAATATTATTAGTGTATGGGAAAATGAGCCTTATGGCCACAAGATACTGAGTACCTTCAAGGGATATTAGTATTCCCCAATTCCACACCTAGATACGTTGGCTGCACCATTGAAGAACATTTTCCATTTTCGTGGCTCATCATCCTTTCCTTTATCAGAGTCTCCTCTGAACACTAAGATACCCTCATCGAGGAAATTAACTTGTACTTCTTAGGGAGTGCCATCAGAGGGGTTTTCTGCTAATTGATCTGCCAAAGCTTGCTCTTTGACCAAATTCCGGTTTACATATGTAATGTCGAACTTTGATAGCAGCACTTGCCACTGTGAGATTTTGCCAATTAAGGTCGATTTGTCTACTAAGTACTTTAGGGGATTGTGTTGAGTTAGTAATTCAACCTGATAGTAGAGTGTGTATTGTCTGAGCCGATGCATTACTTAAACCAAAGCACAGTAGGTTCTTTCAACTTTTGAATATCTTTGCTCCCCTTTAATGAATTTTTTACCCAAGTAGTATACAACCCGTTTCCTTCCTTCCTCATCTTTCTAGCCAAGCATGTACCCCATGGACTCTAGTAATATTGTCAAGTATAGGAATAAAGGCTTCTTAGGTTTCAAAGCTACCAGAATTAGAGGGTTCATGAGGTATTCTTTGATTGTTGTAAAGGCTTGCTCACACTCTTCGTCCCGATTGATCTTAGCATTCTTTTTTAATAACTTAAATAAAGGACGACACTTGTCTGTGAGTTGGGATGTGAACCAAGCTATATAGTTTAAACGGCCCAACAAACCTCTGTTTTCTTTAAGTGTACATGGTAGGGGTAGGTCAACTATCACTTTAACTTAATCAAGGTCTACTTCAATGCCCCTTTGGCTGATTATGAAACCCAATAACTTCCCTGAAGTCACCCCGAAAGTACACTTCTCTAGGTTAAGTTTTAGTTTTCTCAACTTATCAAATATTATCCTTAGATTTTCCACATGATTTTCTCCTTCTTTAGACTTCGCAATCATATCATCGGCATATACTTTGACTTCTTTATGCATCATGTTATGAAAAATTGCTACTATGGCCCTTTAGTAAGTTGCCCTACATTTTTGAGTTCGAAAGGCATCACTTTATAGCAAAACGTACCCTAAGTTGTGATGAATGTAGTCTTGGCTTTATCTTCTTCATCCATTTGAATCTGGTTATACTCAGAAAATTCATCCATGAAAGAGAAAATATGGTTTTTGGCTATGTTATCGACCAATACATCGATATGGGGCAAAGGAAAATTATCTTTAGGGGTTCCTTGATTGAGGTCTCAAAAATCCACACTCACCCTAACTTTCCCATTCTTCTTCATAACTGGTACTATGTTGGCTACCCACTCAGGATAATCAGATACCTTAATAACTTCTTCCTTGATTTTCAACAATATATTTAGTCGGAACCTTCTAAACTTTTGTTTCTTAGGCTTGATATCCTCTTGTATAGGTAAGTGATGGACCATAATCAATGGGTCTAATCCAGGCATGTCGTCATAAGACCATGCGAATATGTCTTGGTATTTGGATAGTAATATGGTCATCTCTACCTTTTGATTTTCTTCCAAATTTCCCCTAACCTTCAATACCTTAGGGTTTTCATTGGTACCGACATTAATTATCTTAATTGGCTCATCAATGGAAATTCTACTCATTTCATGTTTTTGCTAGCTTTCTTGTACGTCATTATGGTCATCAACATCACTCCCGATGACTAACCCAATAGGGCCGAAAGTGATATCAATATTCTCATTACTTATCTGTGCGAGGTATCCATGGCCTTTATTCGAGTCGTTAGATTTAGAAAGAAAAAAGAAAGTGTGCAAAAGGAAGGGTGTAAGTAAAGTAGGAGTAAAGACGAAAGAAGCTGATTTTATTTTGGGGAACTCTCTTTTAAGTATAAGTATTTGGAGAATAGAGGCAATTTATTTCAAAATTCTATAAAATATTGGATCATGATTCATTCTATACCCTAGGGAAGACTTATTGTTATTCACAAGGATGGGGAACCAATTATTCAAGTGATGGGATTTGTTGATTAGGCCAGCCCCTTCATTCTTGTTGGAAGTGCCTTCTTTAGCGGGCTTTGAGTTTTGAGTTTTGAGTTTTGATCTTAATAAAAGTGTCTGACAATGGTGGGCAGTTTATTGGAGCATGATACAACCTGTCACCCTTTTTGCCCTTGGCTTGCATTCATTGCAATTCTTCTATCAGGGTTGGAATGTATCCTAACCCATAGGACCTAAATCGGCCTTCTTTGTATTTCAGCCTCTCTTCCTTCTACTAATTGGTGATCATGCACACCTAATTAAACATCTAGAGTCCAAAGTCCTTTTGCTCTTTTATACCGATATAGGGTATGGCCGTCTCATTATAGATTTCATAATCTTGGTCAACTAGAATTATGATAACTTAGCCATTGGAGATGAACTTAACTTTTTAGTGAAGAGTTGATGGTATGGCCCCTACTAAATGTATCCAAGGCCTTCCCAACAACAGATTAAAGGTCCTTAGAATGTCCAAAACCTAGACTAGGATGCTGAATGTTTGTGGGCCGATATCAACTGGCAAGTCCACCTCCCCTATTATTTCTCCCTTGGATCCATCAAAAGCTCTTACCATTGTTGAACTAGGTTTGATAGCAGCTGTATCAACACCCAATAAATATAGGGTGGCTAAAGGACAAACATTTAGAGATGACCTATTGTCAATGAGGACTCTTGTTGCGATGATGTTATTTATTCTTACTATTATGAATAGAGGCTTTATATGCTGGGTACCTTCTTCGCCCAGTTCTTCGGTGGAGAATGAAATTTGATTTATAGTGAGGATGGAATTGGTGATAGAGCCAATCCTTTTATCTGGGATTTCACGAGGTACCTTGATATCCCTTAATGTTCTGAATAAGGCCTCTTGGTGTAGGTCTAATGCCATCAATAGACTCATGAGGGATATTTGTGTCGGAGTCTTAGCGAACTGATCCATTATTTTATTCTCATTAGACTTGCTCATTTGGTGAAGGCAGTTAATCCTTCTTCATGTTTAGCTTGTTCAGTGTTTGGTTTTTCTTATACACCCTTCTTTTTCAAGTCTTGCTTTAGATAATAGATTTTGCTAGAGCGAGTGATCCCCCTTACAAGTGAGCTTAATTGCCCCTGGTTTATTGCCTGGTATTTAAAGGGGGTGGCTTTATAAATTTCGGGGGCCACAAGTACATGGAATGTATACCTTTTAGTTTGTGGGACCTCTTTTTTGTAAAACCTATAAACCTTTGGTTCTTAGTTTCAACCAATCATGTTGATAGTAGATTTTGAGTAGTCAGATATCGTATTGATGACAAGTCTATGGTTTAGCAGTAGGTTGTTGTTAGCGTTTAGGGTAGGAGCCTCCATAAAATCCAATTGTACTGTACCTTCATCGAACAAATCTTGGATTTTTTTTTTTTAACCTCCAGCACGAATTAGTTAAATGGCCCACGTGCCCTAGATGATATTGACGCCTTACATTAGGATCAAAAAACTTCAGCCTGTACCTTTCACTAGGAGCCTCAAAATGGAGCAAATTATCACTTCTTAACTTCTCGAGCACTTGACAGAGTGGAACAAGTATTCTGGTGAACTGTCTCGAGGCTCTGTTAGCCTATAGTTGGCTTATGTACTATGGTTGAGCTGATGGGGGATTGGTCCTAAAAGAAACTTGGGAGTTAGGTCTTGTATTCAAGTTAACTAGGCTAATAGTAGCTTCTTTAGGCTTGCTGATGGTGGGTTTAGTAGAGGGTGGTCTTCTATCTATTATTTCTTGCAGCTTGCCAAAGGAAATGGCACTCTCAATTTGATACCTTACTATCACTATTTCTAAAATGCTGGAAAAGGCTTATCCGATCAGGTGAGTGAAGTAAGGCCTCTCAAGAGTGTTAATGAAAGTTGTCATCAGCTCTTTTTCAATCATAAGGGTAAATACCCTTATAGCTAGGGACCTCCACCTTTGAGCGTATTCTTTAAAGGATTCATTCTGCCTTTTCCTTAGGGCAACTAAATCCATCATTGTTGGTATCACTTCGACATTAAATCTATATTGCTCATAGAACACTCTAGCCAGCTTCTCCTATGTATTCACTTGATTTAAGTTCAACTAAGCATACCAGGTTAAGGCAAGGCCTGTCAGGTTATCCTGAAAGGTCTGGACCATGAGTTAATCATACTGTGCATACTTTCCCATCTTACGTACATATAGTTGGGTATGTAACTTAGGGCATCCAGTCCCGTTGTATTTTTCAAAGTCAAGTACTTTGAATTTTTCTAAGAAGCTTTCATAGTCATAGGCAAAGAAGTTTGTTATTCCAGCATACTCAAATCTATCATACCCTTCGGGCGTTTTTCTTTTTTTTGGTGATTTATCAAGTTAACCGCTCTTCGAGCTCCTTCAATCTGTCCTAGTCAACTTTAGGCCTCGAGCTGATTAGGAATGAGTAAGTATACGGCTCAAAGGTTGGGTTGGCCTTTGGAAATACCCTTCAGTTTCAAAGGATTTAAAGCCTTGATTGCCTTTAGGGAAACCTTCTTCTATTTTGAGGGGTAGGGCCTCAGTATTCTTTTTATATCATACTTTGGAGTGCTCTTCATTTGCTGGGGCTATAGACTTAAGTAGAGAGATGCTGTCAGCAAGGAAGCTCAATTGATCTACCATCTTTCCCATTGTTTGTTCTAAAGATTGGAATCTCAACTCTATGGAGTCAATAACCTTAGGGTTATTATTGGCATTATTGTTGTTGTTTCCTTGGTTAGCCATTCTGGTTTAAGAACGAGTTTTGATGGGGCTTCTCTAGAAGGTTTGACATTTGGGAGCTATTTTAATGGCCTGGGTAAAACCACTTCTCAATAAGTTAGCATATGAATATTTTGAAAAAGAATGCAAGTGAATCATATGGATGAAGAGGAGAGGATCGACAAATGATTAACAGAACATTAAGTTATTCATTATTTTTGGATTCTCGGAGTCTTATTACATGAAAGAAAGAAAAAAAAAAGGGTACAAATTCATCTATGCTAATTTCCTTTTTTTCTGTGGGCTAGATGACATTTTCTTCTTCTTTTGGTCATGCTTAGCCGCTTCTTCAAACTCTTGAATTTTCTTTTGAGCCATCTTCAGCTGGTGCTCCAGGGCGTGTGCCCTTTGTCTAGATTCTTAGCATAAGTTCGCCCATTTATCTTTCTCATCATGGAGGATCTCCATATGTACTTTCATTTGGTCCATATAGGTCACCATTTTAGAGTTAGGGTGCATAGAAGAGGTTTGAAGGACTTCTGGTGCTCGATATCGCATTGCGCCTGCCTTGTGAAGTTGATTGTATAAATACTCTTTGGCAACCCGATGTTTGTCTAGTTCTCCTATGAACTCACTCACATCAATGTTTGGGCTTATGGTCCGAGTGTCCCACCAAGCTTTGATCTTGTGAAGTTTAGATACTTTTTCTGTGGAGTGAGGCTCTTTGAGATTAAGAGTGAATGGTTCTAATGAAGGTTTGTGAATTATGTCCTAGATCCCTCCAAATTGTCTTACCATGTTGCTTAGATAGTAGCTTGTACACCAGCTCATCCCGATCAGTAGGACAACATGGTAATTCTTGCAAATCAATATGACCCTAGTATAGTTGCTCCACTTGGCAATCTACAATATGTCTTCTACTCAAAAATCTTGTAAAACCTCTATCCAGAGAAGGGTAAGGATATCTTCTAGTAATTTGATCTTATTAACAAAAGAATCAATAAGGTCAATCTTATTTGCGAATGCACCCCTTATTAAATCCAACCTAAAGCACTTGATGTAATTGACTAACCAAATCATTAATAGTGCCATGCTTGACCTGAGATCTCTACAGCCCCTTTCCTTAAGGAAATCGAGATTCCTTATCTACTTAGCAAGTAAGGTAGGAATGTAAGACTTACCTTCTCAGAATTGAGCCACTAACTCTGTTACCCTAAAGTATATAGGAAGAGACCCATTTGGGAACAAGATAGTGGCGAACATAGCTAGTACATAGGCATTAATTCGGTTTTCTCTCCAATTCCCAAAAAATAGCTCTTGATTGTTAGAGCTAGGCTTATTCTGGAACTAATGGACTAGATCCCATATCTTGATGGCGTATTTGTTGCAATCGTCTAGAGCCTCATTTATCTCAGTCTTACGAATCCCTAAGAATTTTGAGAAGACATATGTTGGGCTGAAGCTAAGTTCTGGGACGTATATTTCATCCAAAGGAGGAGCTTGGAGCAGTTGGGTGTACTCTTCTAGAGTTAGGCTGATTAGATGTAGTCCAAACTGGAAAGCTACTTCTTTAGGCTCCTAGAAATGGACTGAGGCCCTTACTAGTGTAATGTTAACCTTCACTTTGGCTAGTGAAAGTATGGGTCTAATTTTGTTGGTAATGAACTGTTTCTCTCTCGAGTTGAAGGATTGAAACCACTGATTGAGTATGGGCTTTGGATTTGTAAGTTTATGGACATGAATCTATTTGGCGAAAACCTTAGTGTTGGATGAGTTGGCCATTTCTAAAACATTACAAAGAAAGCATAAATTACAAGGGAAAGACTAATTACAAGAACAGAAAATATACAAGACCTGCTATGTACATCAATTCTAGGAAGAATAAAGGGAAAAACTCTAGAATCTTTGTCATTTTTTCTTTTTTTTTATTTAACATTACCGCTTTATTAGTTATTTGTTGACTCTATGAAATGTAATGCAGGACAGGTGGGTTCTAATGGTCCTTAAACTCTGTGACCTCACATGTTTACGAAGAAACGATTCCTTGGTCACATTGAAGTTTAAGTGGGGTAGCCAAATCGGCCTCAAACGGTGGTTGCCCCACTATGCCCGAGACTTTACACAATGGCTCCCCGTCCTAAGGTTCTAGGATGGCCTGGGTTCGACTGTATCTATCATGCATTCATGATGCAACAAAATAAATCCCATGCCTCGGTGTATGCTATTTACAAAATAAATATGATAATTAAAACAAATATATATACGAAGCCAACAATAAATAAACAAATCAATATATAAAGAAATAAATAAACAAATAAATAACTAAACGATGTGGGTAATTTGAAAAGCGATTTTAATTTCAAAATGTTTTTAAGTGGTTAGCTCTCTTAACAGTCCCTAGTAGAGTCGCCAAGCTATCGAGCCTGGTTTTTTACCCTCCTAATTCTTTTATAATATTAGGTCTTCTCTAAGTCAATCAGTACTAAACCTTACCCGTTTAATACTGATCCTCAACTAGGGTTTAAAGAAAACCATTTTTTTCAATTTAAAAAGGGTTTAGAGTCGCCACCCGACTTAAGTCGAAAAAAAGGGTTTAAGTTATAACCAATTAAGTGAATTGGCTATAACTTAGTTAACAGTCTATTGATTAAAAAACCAATTTGTAAAAACAACATTTTGAAAACTAGAGATTTAGGTCTGGGGGCTAATTTATTAAACCCTAAATGGGTCCCACTTTTCAACTTTTTAAATTTAACTTTGCTTTTCAAATATACCCTTTTTAATTTCTAAAAAAAATCTAATTATGACACATGTGACTAAATTGATTAATTTACATAAATATCTAAAACTGGAAAAAAAAAATAAAAATTTTTACATTTTAAGTCGCCCCATACTTACGTACAGGTACCTATGTATCTACTATTTGGGATCAGACGTACGTAATTCTTTTAATGAAAATATAGCGGGTTGAATGATTTTAACTTTGGAAAAATTGCCGAGTTTATATTTTTACCCATTTTAAGTTGATTTGAGAAAGATTATAAGGGTCCTAAGTTGGATTTTATTTTTGGAAAACCTAAGATACCCTAGTTTAGAAAGAATCTGCTTTATTTTTATTGAAAAAAAAAATTAATTTTCTAAGTGTCAAAAGTAACTTTTCTATTCTTATTCCATTTTATTATTTTTATTATTTATTTGTTTACTTTTTATTATTAGTTAGTTTTTTCTTCATGGTTTTTCTTTTGTTTAAATGTGAAAATTAAAGAAAACAAAATAAAATACTTCCTATTCTCTTTTTTTTTTTTCTTTTTCTTCTCTTTCTTTTTTTCTTTTCTTTTTCCTTTCTTTTTTTTTATTACATTTTCATAGATAAAACAAATAATTAAATGAATAAATAAAAAAAAACAAGGAAAATAAATAAATAAATAAAAAGAAATCAGATGAAGGTAGCAAGATGCGTGGGTTAGACTTAGGTTGGACTGCTAGACCGGGTTGTGGGTCAATCCTCTGCGTCGAGTCGGATCTTGGCTTCCTCTTCAATAGCACCAGCAGGGTACGATTCAAGTTGATCTAGCCTTTGAATCGAAGGGGAAATGGGGTTTTTGTGTGTTTCTAATTTGGATTAAGGGGGGTAGAGGAAATGCCATAGTTAATGGAGCTCGTCTTGGGTGGTTTTGGAAGTAGCGATCTACAGTGGTGTTTGCTCCTCCGATGCAATGGCAGCTGGGCATGAATAGAGTGTTGGCTTAGGGATTTAAGGGTACAGGGAGAGTGGCCGTAATGTTAATTTGGGTTAAAGGACGCTAAGGGTAGTGGTTCAAGGAGAGAGAGAGGGGCGACGGTCAGGGTTTGGTGGTAGCTACCTTGGTGGAGTTGCTAGGGGTCATGGCGGAGGTCAAAAGCAACTGAGTTGGGGAGCCTAAGCTGCGGGTAGTCTTCCTAGAGTGGTGGCTCAGCTTAAGTTGGAGTAAAGAGAGAGAATTGAAGAGAGAGAGAGTGGGTTAGAGAGATAAAGTGATCGGGAATGGATAGAGAGAGTATGGGAATTGATTCTATTCATTGTGTGTGTTTATTTATGTCCTATGATCATCAATTTATACACAAATTCAACTCGGAAACAAAGGAAAGTTAGAATCAGATTTAATGAGAAATGCCCGAAAACCTAGCTTTTTTTCAATTTTTGAATGCTGATTTGAATGTGCTTTTGGCTAAATCTAAACTTGTTCTTAACACCAATTTAAAGCATGCCATATCTAGTATGAGATTGATGCAAGAAACTATGTGCCTGTGTATGGAATTTGTACAGAAATTGAAACTAAAGTAGATGGAGTAGGCTATTCTTGAGAAGGAAAGAAGAGGAAAATCGAGAGAAAATGGGAGAAAACCGAGAGAAAGAAAGGGAAATTGCTGACATAGTGCCACGTCAACTAACTGGACAAACCCTAACCTACTACGTGTCAACACTTGACACATGGCGGTTGACATGGCATGCTACGTGGTGCTACGTCAGCAAGGCCGTCCAATCCAATAATGCTATGTGTTAGGACACGTACCGTAATCAGATCCTAATACATAGCAGTCTTTGATGTGATTAAAAACAAAAAGTAAGAAAAAGGCCTCCCTATCTTTGCTAAGTTTCGAACCCAAGACCTTATGCTCAATGTTAGTACTATACCCATATGCTTAACCGTTAGGCTGTTGGCCTGTACTTTATCCATATTTGTAATTAAATTGGACATATAGACTCAGTCGACTTAGGTTAGATTTAAATCTAAACCCAAGTTCAACAGCCTAACTCATAAATCTAGACTAAAATTAAAAATCTACTCTAACAAAATGTTATTTTCTAAAATTTCTTTTATTTTTTCAATTTCAAAATTTCTTATTTTTTTGTATTTTCTAAATTTCTTATTTTTTGTGTTTTTCCCTATTTTCCTATTTTCTTATATTTTTCTAGAATTCCTCTTTTTTCTAAATTTCTTAATTTCTTTTTTTTTTTTTTAGGCTTTCTTTAGTTTTCTATTTTTTGAACTTTTCTTAATTTATGACCTTATAAACTTATTTGAAATAAAATAAAAGAGGGGTAAAAATTAGGTGTCTACACCAAGAGATGCTCCCACCTAGGTTAATGAGCCTAGTGAGGCACAAATAGGGTTTAAATCGATCCTAATTTAGGGTTGCTATTCACCGGGAGAAGTTCTTACCTCAGTTGTTGAGCCTAGTGAGGTATGAATAGGTTTTAGATCGATCCCAATTTAGGGTTGCTAGATGCTCCCACCTAGGTTAGTAAGCTTTCTATGGCACGACTAGGTTTTAGATTGATCCTAAATTAGGGTTGCTAGTCCTTGAGAGACACTCCTGCCTAGGTAAGCCTAGTAAGGCACGATTAGGTTTTAAATCGATCCCAGTTTCGGGTTGCTAGTCCTCGAGGGACATTCTTACTTACGTTAGTGAGCCTAGTGAGGCACGATCAGGTTTTAGATTAATCCTAATTTGTGGTTACTAGTCCCCAAGAGACGCTCCCGCCTAAGTTAGTGAGCTTAGTGGAGTATGAACACATTTTAGATTAATCCTAATTTAGGGTTGCTAATCCCCGAGAGACGCTCCTGCCTAGGTTAGTAAGCCTAGTAGGGTACGATAAGGTTTTAGATCAATCTTAGTTTAGGGCTGTTAGTTCATGAGAGATGCTACACTCCCACTTAGGTTAGTGAGCTTATTGAAGTACAACCAAGATTTAGATCGATCTTAATTTAGGGTTACCAGTCCATGGGAGATAGTCCTACCTTGGTTAGTAAGCCTAGTGAGGTACGACTAGGTCTTAGATCAATCTAAATTTAGTGTTACTAGTCCTTGAGAGAAGCTGCCACCTAGGTTAGTAAGCCCAGTAAGGTACGACCAGGTTTTAAATCGATCCCAATTTAGAATTACTAGACCCTTCCACCCAAGATAGTAAGCCTAATGAGGGATGACCTGGTTTTAGAACTATCCTAGTTTTGGGTTGCTAGTTCCTAAAAGACACCCCCACTTAGGTTAGTGTAACTAGTAAGGCACAAATAAGTTTTAGATCGATCCCAACTTAGGGTAGTAAGTCCCCTAGAACCATTCCTAACTATCTTAATGAGCCTAATGAGGCATAACCTGGTTTTAGATCAATCCTAGTTTAGGGTTGCTAGTCCCCAAGAGATGCTATAATCCTACCTAGGTTAGTGAGTCTTATAAGGCACGACTAGCTTTTAAATCAATCTCAATTTAAGGTTGCTAGTTGCCAAGAGACACTTTCACCTAGGTTAGTGAGCCCAGTGGGGCAAGACTAGGTTTTAGATCAATCTTAGTTTAGGATTACTAGTCCCCGAGAGATGCTCTCAGCTAGGTGAGTGAGCCTAGTGATGTACGACCAAGTTTTAGATTAATCTCCATTTTGGTTTGCTAGATACCCCTGCCTAAGTTAGTTAGCTTAGTAAAGTACAATCAGGTTTTAGATTGATCCCAATTTAGGGTTGCTAGTCCCCAAGAGACACTCCCACTTAGGTTTGTGAACTTATTGAGGTACAAAGATGTTTTAGATTAATCCCAATTTAGGGTTGCTAATCCCCAAGAGATGCTCCCACTTAGGTTAATGAGCCTAGTATGGCACAACCAGGTTTTTGATCGATCCTAGTTTAAGGTTGCTAATCCCTAAGAGATGCTATACTCCTACTTAGGTTAGTGAGCCAAGTAAGGTATGACCAGGATTTAGATCGCTCCCAATTTGGGGTTGCTAATCCACGAAAGACGCTCCCATCTAGGTTAATGAGCCCAGTGAGGTATGATAAGGTTATAGATCAATCTTAATTTAGGGTTGCTAGTCCTTAAGAGATGCTCTTGCCTAGGTTAGTAAGCTTAGTATGGTACGACCTTGTTTTAGATCGATCCTAGTTTAGGGTTGCTAGTACTTGAGAGACGTTATGCTCTTACTTAGGTTAGAGAGCCTAGTTAAGTACGACTAGGATTTAAATCGATCCCAATTTGGGGTTACTAGTCTATAAGAGATGCTCCCACCTAGATTAATGTGCCTATTGAGGTACGACTAGGTTTTAGATCATTCTCAATTTAAGGTTGCTAGTCCTTAAGAAATGCTCTCACCTAGGTTCATGAGCCTAGTAAGGCATGACTAAGTTTTAGATCAATCCGAATTTAGGGTTGCTAGACGCTCCTACCTAGGATAGTTAGCCTAGTACAGTACAATCTAGTTTTAGATCGATCCCAATTTAGTGTTGCTAGTTCCTAAGAGATGCTTCCACCTAGGTTAGTGAGCTTAGTGAGGCATGACCAGGCTTTAAATCAATCCTAGGTTAAGGTTACAAGTCCCTAAGAACCATTCCCACCTAGGTTAGTAAGCCTAATTAGGCACAGCCAGGTTTTAAATTGATCTTAGTTTAGGGTTGCTAGTCTCGGAGAGATGCTACAATCCCGCCTAGGTTCGTTAGTCTTGTAAGGTATGACCAGCTTTTAGATCAATCCCAATTTGGGGTTGCTAGTTCCCAAGTGATGCTCCTACCTAGGTTAGTGATACGAGGCAAGTGTACCTATCAATTTTAATATAGTCGGATATGAGTCCGAGTCGATCCCTCAGAGATTTTGAGTACTAATATTAACTTTAGCTTTATTATCTAACCGGAAAATTATGTCGAGTTGAATGAATTAAAAATACTGAAATTAACCAACTAAACTAATTATGAAACTTGATTACGCAAATTAGAAAGCAATAAAACTATGAACGACTTCAAGTATGCAATGATGTATTTAGGAATTATTTCCCCTAGTGTTTAACATGTAACCTTTTAAAAATGTATTCAATTCAGTTTCTATAATTCTTGACCGGAGGGATTTACAATTAAAGCTAATATCTTTCTCAAGCATATTAACCCTAATCCTAAATTATTTACCGGAATCTCTTCACTTAGTAATATAACTTAGAATTGCATTAATGTTTAATGAATTCCCACACAAACAATCAACTTT